>JAKOGI010002086.1:102500-107500 GCA_029747015.1 Carnegiea gigantea
GGAAAGATGGATTAATGTGGATTAACCTAGCCATACAGCATAACTATGCTGGACCAGAACTTTATTCTCAGATCCATGAACATAAACTAACCTATGTTCCTGTCCTTTTTGGATCCGTCGAACGGATCATTCACCTTAAAAATCAAGCTTTTAATACTAAAGCTGATTTATTATTAGGAATGCGTTTCTTAGCCGAAACAACCTATTCCCTTACAGATCATTTTACGACCATTAAGCTCAATGGTGTAATAATTCAAGCCACTAAGGTCTATGAATAAAGTACCTTACATCAAGGTTGAATTAGTTTACAGGTTCCACAAGCCTGAATGGTTTCATGCCATGATAGACACTGGATCAGATGTCACTATGGCATCAGCCAATTCTTACCCAGAAAGGTATTGGAAAGACCTACACAAACCTCTACAAGTGGTTGTTGCATCAGGACAAGTAACTAAACTTACCAAAGCTGTTTTTGGTCAGTTTATTGCTATCTTTGACAGCGCTACTGAACAATACAAAGTTCTACCACTACCCACGATAGTTATACAAGCACCTAAAGATGCCACCTATAACCTACTTTTAGGAGTAGATTTCCTTAATAGATTTAAGGAATATAGTTGTGATCACTCACAAATTCGTTTCCTTACCCCGTGTGGACATTGGATCAATTCCAAGCTTATAACCCAACCTCAATATCGAGGCAATATCTCATTTCACCCACGCAGCCAGCATGGTGGAGACACTAGGCCCAAAAACAAAAATCGGCCCAAAAACCTTATAAAAAGACCCAAAAACCATTCCAAGGTTCAAATCCAATTATTCAACGCTCTATCTAATATCCAAAGAGCTCTTGAATTCCGCCTTGAAAACGAAGTAAAAACACTTCTTCAAGCCCATTTCGATGATAACCCATTGAAATATTAGGATAAGGATAAGTCTTATGCAGACATTCAGTTAAAAGAGGCCAACTCAATTGTAAGAGTTAAGCCCGTGAGATATAATCAAGCAGACGAGCTCGAGTTCAAAACACAACTTCGAGAGCTTGAAGAAAAGCAATTAGCTTTCAAAAGCACAGAGGAAAACGAAAGTCCTCATAGCAGCCCATCCTTTATGGTTAATAACCACTCAGAACAAAAGAGAGGTAAACCCAGAATGGTGATTAACTATAAAAGGTTAAACGAATTAACTATCTTTGATGGTTATTTCCTTCCTAACAAGGAATTACTTATTAACAAAACCCTCAATAAGAAGTGGTTTTCTAAATTTGATTGCAAATCAGGGTTTTATCATATTAAATTAAAAGAATCTACTAAACCTTTAACTGCATTCAGCACGCCACAAGGGCAATACATCTGGAATGTAATGCCAATGGGACTAAAAAATGCCCCACAAATCTTCCAAAGAAGGATGGATAACATCTTCAATGAATATTCAGATTTTTGTCTGGTTTATGTTGATGATATCCTAATCTTTTCATCTAATATTGCAGATCATGCAACTCACCTGATGAAGTTTATTGAAAAAAGCCGTAATCATGGCTTGATTCTATCAGCAAAAAAGGCTGAAATAGCCAAAGAACAAATTGAATTCTTAGGTCTTAAAATAGATCACAAAGGTATCGCAATGCAACCACATATTTGTGAAAAAGTTGCTAAATTTCCCGATAAACTTGTTGACCGAAAACAGGTTGAAAGGTTTTTAGGATGTATCAATTACATCAGTGATTTTATACCTAACCTAGCATGGTTAAAGGGTTCCCTTCAAGATCTTCTCAAGAAGAGATTGAATTTGCAATGGCAAGAGTATCATACCCATCTTGTCCAATAGCTTAAAAAATTATGCACTCAACTACCAAAATTGGCCATACCTGAAACAGGAGACCAACTAATAGTTGAAACAGACGCCTCAGACCAATATTGGGGAGGAGTTCTTAAAGCTAAAAAGGCTGACAACAAAGAGCATATTTGTAGATATGCTAATGGCTGTTTTAAACCAGCTGAGATCAATTACCATAGCAACGAAAAAGAATTGCTAGCTTTGAAACGAAGTTTTGCTAAGTTTCATTTCTTTATACTACCTGTTAAGTTCTTGGTTAGAACTGATAATACTAACGTCAAAGCTTATATTTTTAATAAGCTGCCTTGTACTCCAGAATACAAAAGGCGCCATAGATGGCAACAATATTTTCAAGAATATCAATTCGATATTGAGCATATTAAAGGTAAAAATAATTATCTTGCTGATTTTCTTAGCAGGGAAGCCAATGATTGAAGAAGAAACTTCTTCGATGGACGCCAAATCCTTATTGGAGATGGCTATTCATGAATTGTGTATTGCTCACGAGAGGATGATACAGATTCAACAAGAAATCTCAGAACAGATTAATCCTCGGATTATCCAAGCTTTATCAAGCTTAGATGAAGTCATGGCATTACAAGCCATTGACCTATCTGATGAAACACATCAGGCATTTCTTGGAACGTGTAAACGTGCCAAGAATCTCCAAGAAGGAGAAGGACCTGTGTCCATACCAGAGACCTCTATGCCTACTTTCAAAACGAAAGGAAAGGAACAGATGTCTTCTGCCTCTTCTGAAACAGAAGAAGATGACTTTACAGTCATCGTTTCAAAGGCATATAAGCCTTCAAAAGAGCCTACATTAAATCAGGCCGTCTCTCTGGAACAATACGTTTCCTATGCAAAATGGGTATATTCAGCCCAGAACACTAACTGCCAGATTATTGATACTTCTGGGATATATCCTAGAGTTCATTTCCTGGCAGGAAGCACTACTGAAGAAGTTAGCAGAGCTGTCATATTTGGCTTCTGTGCTAGCATCACTTGCAGCCCAGGAAACAGGGAAATTTTAGGATTACATAAATCCATCATCGAAGCTGTTAAAAAGTTTCGAAAAAGTTCGAAGTCTGACATGGTAGTATTGAAACTACTATCAGCCAGTCCAGAAATATTACCCACTCCAACACCAGGATGGATAATAGTCCAGCTCTGTACCCCAAATAGAGCTAATTTGAAGTTCAAAAAGAACAAGCCTCTAGAAGTTCCAGAAATCCACGAAAGATGGATTTGCAACCGATGAGCCCTCGGATTTACAGTTATCTTAAAGAAATTATAGTCTTTAAGAGAAGCCAATAAAGGCTTTATGTACAACTCGCCCAGCAATATTTTTATTTTTGCTGAAGGAAGCTGCACCCCTAGGTATACGCCCCCAACAAGATAAGTTCAGGGATAAGCCTCATCTATTCCTGTAGAATACCAGGAAGTCATCATACTCGTAGTCTACTATGTGGCAATATTCACCAGGAAAAGACTACAGGATGCTGTATTTGTCCCCTAAGACTTCTATGATAAGGAAGCGTGTTGGACCCACCAAAAGGCAAAAGTAAGATGCTAAAGGCAAAAGCATCAGACAAACGCTGCATAATTAAAGCAGAAGATTCCCAGACGTATAATTATAATGCGTGACAGCATTACAGCATTATTGAAAAAGAAGAAAAGGACGTCCACTAAAAAAGAACGCGTCTTTGTACGAAAAAGCAAAGCATCTCCAACAGTGCAAAAGGAGAAATAATGTAACTTTACTTTTATAAAGTTGTACGATTACCTTTGTAATTAAGGCAACTGTCGGTTAGGCTTCTCTATATAAGGAAGCTACCCTCATTTGTAAGGGGCATCAGAGAGAGAAGAGAGATCATCATCAGAGAGAGAAGAGAGATCATCATCAGAAAGAAGAGCATAAGAAAAATGATAGAGTAACTACTCCATCTAGGGAGTAGAGTATGTATGAGAAAATAATGTATAATTATTGATCTTATCAATAAAATTAGTTTTTGTGTATCTTGATTTGCAACATCATTTGGTTTGAGGAGGAACCTGGAGTACCTTTGGTATTGCCAAGGAAGTAGCCACAGATGGGAGGTCGCCGGCGAAAGGGCAAAGGACCAGCGAGGTATTGGTTCTATCTCTTATTAATCGTGTTCCTTAGCAAGATACATATTCACTAATTAGCTTGATAAAATTAATAATTATATTTATTCTCTATACAGACTTGAAACCTATTTTAGATTATCATGAATCCTTTTTGCCCTGAACAACTGCATGCTAGAAGTATTATCAAAAACGCTTTAGAAAGGTGTTTCTTAGAAAAAGAAAACACTGAATTTCTCATACAGGTCAAGGAGACCTTAGCTAATATTAGTCGAAGAGGAATTGAAGCATTAAGTAGTGACTTCTTTGACAATCCATTAGTTCTTGCTGATGGCGAAATAATTATTCCTAGTCCTAGGAGCATTTTAGAACAAGAAACTCTACATCATGTTAATGCCCTCCAACGCCAGAAGGCTATTTTAGAAGGCATAAACGAAGCTTTATCTTCATTAGATAGTGCTTTAAGACGTCATAATCAGAATTATGACTATAGATTTCATCAATTTCTTAAGAGAAGAAGGACTAAAAAGTCCAGAAATAATTCCGCAGCTAGTTACAGTTATGTTTAATCACTGGAAAAAGAAGCTATCGAAATGGTATCAGAGCCATATTACATGTCTCAGACCCAGAGACGACCCCTCTTATCGAAAAAAGAAAGATAAAAGATGGATATTTATCTGTCAACAAGCTGAATTAGCTAACTCACAATGGTATGTTGAAACCGAACTAGCAAGTCCTGTTAGAGACTCTCTATCTGGTTTGAGTAATGGATAAAGCCAGTAGTAGTAGTTCAACTGCTCCCTACAAGGAGTTGTGGAAGTCTAATATTCAAGGACAAACCATAGATACAAAGTTAGAAAATATCTACGAGGGTCTAGGAGAGATTCAGAAGTTAATTCTTCATAATCCTAAAACAGACCATGAAAAACAAATAGTTCGAAGACGTGTTAGGTTTAACCCTACCATAGATCCAACAAAACCTGGATTTCCATCTATTTCGAACATGTGAACATTTATTTCTTTAGAAGAATTAGAGAATGAGTACGCTCAAGCTA
>JAKOGI010002086.1:112500-144953 GCA_029747015.1 Carnegiea gigantea
CTAACAAGTGGTACCAGAGCCGTACTCATCAAATTTGAATTTTGAACATTATTGAAAGATGTCTTCCATTGATATTAAGAAGTTAGATTGCAAAATCATTTTTGCTATACTCACCCATTCTCATAATTTGGTCCAAGGAGGAGTTTGTTGGGATGTGTCCTAAATTCCACATTCAACCCAAGTTCAACCCATTTGGTAAGCTTGTGTCTCGATGCGACTCTTTGATTGTTTTGTCGGTTTTGGAAGGTGAAGAGTTCCTTCCTTATGGTATTTATGTGGTTAATTTGTGGTGGTTATTAAACTCCTTTTCATGAATTATATACATTATGGTCATTTTGGTATAGCATTTGTGTTGGCGATTGAACTCCATTTCCAACCTTGATTTGTCACGATTTGGGTTTCCACATAAAATTTGTGTTGACGTTAGTGTCTCGTCAATCTTGCTTATTTTTCTCAAATATCTACATCCATCCATGCTTCTGATCCTAGGATTAATTTTGTGATTTTTTTTCCGACATGTGGTACTAGAGCCAAAGTCATCAGCTCTGGATTTCGAGCATTTGTTGAAGGATGTCTTCTGTCAATATTGATAAGGCTGATTTCAAGATCAATTTTTTCATTCTCGCCCTCATAATTTTGGTCCAAGGGGCAGCGTGTTGAATTGTGTCCAAATTCTACATTGAACCCAAGTTCAACCTGTTGGATAGGTAATGTTTTAGCGTGTCACTTCAATTGCTTTCCTCGATTTAAGAAGATGAGGGCTTCTTTCTTTATGGGTCTTTATGGGTTTGATAAATGGTAGCCGTTCATCTCTCTTCCATGACTCCTATATGTTGTGGCTATTTTTATGTAGCGTCTGTGTTGCTTGGGAGTGCCTTTAGGTACTCTTCTTTGTTGGCATTTGTGAAGTATTTTGGAGCTGATCTTTACCTCTTGTATGTCACTATTTCTTGTCGAGATTGAGAGTGTGTTTGTGGGAGTGTAATCTTGATTTATTGGTCTTGTTTGGCTCACAGTTGGTAAGGCCATTCTTGCACTCTTTTCTTTCTCTGTAGTGGATTTGCTTACTCATTTCCTATCGAGGTTTCTCCCGATTTCGGTTTCAATGTAAAATTTTATGCCTATTGCCATGTTTTTTTTTTATCTTGCTTGGTTTTCTTGAATATCTACATCTATTCACGCTTCTTAGTGCTACATGAAATTTATGATTTGTTCCTTAACAAATGGTATCAGAGTCAGAGCTATTAGTTTTGGGTTTTGAGCATTAGTGAAAGAATGTCTCATGTTGACATTTAGAAGTTTGATTAAAGGATCATTTTTTCTTTCCTCGCCCATTCTCAAAATTAGGTTTAAGGGGGAGTTTGGTGGGTTAGTTTGGATGATAAGGGGTTCCTTCTCTATGAGTCTTTATGTGGTTGAGTTATGGTGGACATGATCTCACTTTCACGACTTCTACATATTATAGGCAATATTCTATTGTGGTGTTTGTGGGTTTGGGAGTCCCTTTAGGCACCAACCTTTGTGGGATATTTGTGAGGCATGTTGAAGTTAGTCTTTGCCTCTTGTATCCCATTATTTGTTATATGGACTGAGAGAGTTTTTGTGAGACCGTAATTTCGATTGGTTGATCTCATTAGGCTATTTGTTATTGAGATCCTTCTTGTACTCTCTCTATACATATGGTGGATTTGCTTGTTTACCGCTCCATGATTTTTCTGTATTTGGGTTTCTCCTCGAAATTTGTGTGTCCATTGGTATCATGTTGATCTTACTTTTCTTTAAAATCTACAAGGCTACATCAGTCACGCTTCCGCATACTACACTTGATTTATGATTTCTTCGTAATGTCATTCATGCTTCTGCATACTATGCTCCATTGGTCGAAAAATCCATTGGCTTGGTTCTTTGAAATTGTGTTAGTGGAAAAGATGATAATGGTCTTGGCTTTCGGGATATACAGGCATTCAACCAAGCACTATTAGCAAAACAATTTTGGCAACTTCTATATGATCCCAGCTCCCAGGTATCTAGGCTATTATATGAAAAGTACTTCCCCAACTGTAGCATTTTCAATGCTAGACTTGGTAGCTAGCCTAGCTTTACTTGGTGCTCCATTTTTTGTGCTAAAAGGACTATAATTCGTGGATCGCATTGGCTTATTAGGGATGGCTGATCCCTTAGCATCTGAGGCAACAGGTGGCTTCCCAAACAGCTATCTTCTAAGCCCATCATGGCTAGAACTAAAAAATTTGACTATCTTAGGTTAGCGATCTTATTAACTATGATAACGGTTGTTGGCGTGAATAGCTAGTGAAGTAGATATTCTTGCCTTGTGATGCTGAGATTATTTTGGGTATTCCTCTGTGCGATTCTTAGTCCTATTATGAATTGATTTGTCACTATAACTGACATGGTGTGTTTATAGTCCATTTCGCTTATCATATAATTGTGAGCGATACCTAGTTGAATGATGGGGTTCCTCTTCTCATTCTGAGGATCTTTGAAAGGTAATTTGGAGTTGCAATATTCCCCCTAGAGTCAGGCTCTTCGGATGACGAGCATGCACAGGCATTCTTCTTATAGTTTTGAACATCTCTAAGCACATTCCGAGTTTTTCCATGGCTTGTTCTATTTGTGGCCACACTTTACTCTAGTGTCCATTGCATGCTCATATTTAAGATGGGTGTTATTTCGATTATAGTCTTTTGGTAACTAGACATTGCACTTTTACGGATTGCATTGATGATGCAAGGATGCAGCCCAATAATGATAAATTTGGGAATTCTTGGCCATCATGTGGGGATGTTGGAATGCTCCGGATAGATTCATATTCCAAAACCCAGATAAAAATGTTCATGTACTTGGAAAGAAAACCATTACTTTTGCTAAATCCAGCCATGAGCATTATGAGGTGGATTACCCCTAAATTTACTGTCTCGTCCCGATACCTGGGCGACTCTGGTGGCTGGGTGTCTTAAACTAAATTTCCATAGAGGTTGAGTGGAGGACTCACTTTGGGGCAGGGGTTTTGTACTTTGAAACCATAACGGGGATATTCTCCTTGTGGGCATCAAGCATGGGACGAATTCTGCGGGTGCAACCATTGAGGAAGCTCATTCAAACAACATGCTTATTCATAGGCCTAGCAATTTCACTCAAATCCGATGGATACCTGATTCACCTGACCTAAAAAATCAGGTGAAAACTTGACTAAACGGGTAAATTAAACAGGTGATGGATAACCAGGTGAGGGATCGAGTCAAATTCGGGTGATGGTCCATCCGATCCGTCACCCGACCCGTCACCCGCTTTACATATATATTATATATATATATATATATATATATACATATATATATATATATATATATATATATATATATATATATATATATATATATATATATATATATACATATATATATATATATATATATCTATATATATATATATATATATATATATATATATATACATATATATATATATATATACATATATATATATATATATATATATATATATATATATATATATATATATATATATATATATATATATATATATATATGTATATACACACACACATATATATATATATATATATCTATATATATATATATATATATACATATACACATACATATATATATATATATATATATATATATATATATATATATATATATATATATATATATATATATACACATATATACATATATATATATACATATATATATATATATACACACGCACACACACACACATATATGTATATATATTAAAAACTTATGTTTGGTGTCTTTATCATTTGTGGTAATTGTTTTGTTTACGATTAAGGCATGTTGTTCCCATTAGCTATTGTTTTGTAAGTTTTACAATGTCCAGACTTTTGAACCTTATTTGAGCGATAAACGAATAAAATGAGACAGAACACATTTCATCCGTTTCACCAGTTTACAACTTGCTTCATCTGCGAGTGGTGGGTGGATTAGATGCGGGTGAGCCAGCGACGAGTGGATTGAGTGGAGTGGATGGATGCGGGTGATGGATGCGGGAGGAGCCTCACTCGCTCCAAATCTGACCCGTTGTCAGGCCTACCTATTCAATGTTCACTGTGCCTATGCGTTTGGAGCTTAAAATATTATTATTGAGGGAGATGCCATATCTTCGATCCAAATGCTTCAAACGAGACCAACCCACGACAACACTATTGGTTTTTTTGTTAGTAACATTTTATCTTGTTCGAGAAATTTAATTTTTGTTCTTGATCTTTTGTCAACAGAGAGGGTAATAGGGTAGGCAATGATTTATCCCACTAGCAACGTCTATATTTGGAGGGTAAATTGTGGAAAGCAAATGTCCTGGAAGTGATTCTTAGCCCGACATTAGAAAATATATACAACTTTATTGGTGTAAATCTAATACAATTCTTCCCTCTTCTTTTGATAAAAAAATATTATGCAAAATTTGTGAATCTTCATTACTTCTTGTCCTTAGGTGTCTAAGCATCCACAGTAAGCCTTTACTCGTGGCTATACTACAGTTAGTCCAACATCACATTAGCAACAAATGTTGATTTTTAGAGTCGTTAGATTCAATTTTGAATGAGCATGAACCCTAATGGCTTGTTTGGTTGGTGGTAATCAACGATGTAATGTAATTAAATACCCATGTAATCAAAATTACCTTGCCATAAAAATGAAATAGAAAGCTATAATAGAAATAACATGGGCCTCCCTTGAATAATTCCCATTACATTTTCTGAGGCAATCAAAACTCTCGCTCAGCCCAGTGGACATCTTCTCACTCTCAAAGAAAAAACTCAACACTCAACACCCTCTAGCATCAAACTTTATCCCCCCCCCCTCTCTAAGAGCCACCATGAAGATCTTCTCACTGCAATTGGTGCTGCCTTTTTGAGTTCCTTCTCTAGATTATTTCCACTATCTTCTTAGTGCGATTTGCGGAGTTCTCTATGATATGTCAACTGTTGATTTATCTCTCATTTGCTTAAATCAAGAAGGTCTGCAAATTTGATACTTTAGTTTGGAGGAATTTTTGATGATAAAGTAACAGAATTGTGACAGTGAAGGGTGGAATTGGTGTCTCCATTTTGAGGAATTTTAGTGGAGTTTAGCTTAGTTGAGCTAGTGCTTTTCTTCCTCGGTAGTTCTAGGTCTCAAATCATTTGTTTTTGCTTCGCTTTCTTGCTTTAGCCTGATGATTTTCTGGAAATTTACTCAAAATTATACAAATTTATGTGGCATTAGCGAGAGATTTGAGTTTCTATTGTGTTAATTTCAAGTTTTTCATGTCTAAGGTTTCGGTAGATCTATTTGGCTCTAGAAGAAGTTGAACTTGCAATCACTGTCGTAAACTTCTTCTCTTTACATTAGCTTTTTGTAGTTGTCTGTCATAACAGAGGTTCAATTCTTCTCTGCTATTTTTAAGTCTTTTGTACCCAAGCTCAGTTTAGTTATGTAATATTGACTGGCTCAATCATCTTGTTGCAAGTAGACATTCCATTTTCTATTCTTCTAATTGATTATGAAGACCAACATGGTTGTATCTACTAGTTGGTGAGGATTGGATTGCAAATTAGGAATGGTGGAAGATGAAGCATGTTTGTTAAGATTGGCCTAAAATACTTGGAATGCTAAGGCAGCTCTAATTGTGATCTAGATATAGATATATCCTAGTAAATGTGCAGGGTCTGTAATTTATAATGAATCCAAGATATCATTGTAAATATAAATATTGTTTTGCATTCTCAACCGTAGATATAGATGTAGTCTCAAACAAATAATGTTCTAATGGAAAAACTGCTTTAGAATTCTTGGGCTAGGATGTAATCCATCAATACACTTTGCCATACTCATGCACCTATGCGCTAATTTGTGTTACATTTACTGAACGTGATATATATTATGGGATGCAACCTGTAGTTTCTATTCGGGAAAGCCAAGGCTCGTTTAAACTTAGCCACAAGGAGAACAAAAAAGAGAAATCAATACGCAAGCTTGGTCTTATTATGGGTGGAAGTTTTGAGTGTGATTGAGTTATTTTTTTAAATTATTTGCCACATTTTGAGGTACCAAAAAGAGAAGTATTCCTTAAAGAAGTCATATTCTTTAACAGAGCATACGAAATGAAGAATTAGCTATGTAAATGGTTTGATTCATGAGAGTGATAGGAAATGCATTGACCATCTTAGAATGTATAGGCATACTTTTTTCTAAGTTATGTAGTATGCTAAGAACCATAGGGACATTGGATGATAGCAAATATGTGCCATTACAAGAGCAAGTTGTTTTGTTTCTTAATATTCTTGCACACCACAACAAGAATCATATTGTTCATGATACATTTAAAAGGTTATGGTGGACTATCGATGAGTATTTTAATGAGGTGTTGAAGGTTGTTATAATATTGCAAAGTGCCTTACTCAAGAAACCAGAGCTTATTGAAGAGAACTTTAGAGATGAGCGACGGAAATGGTTCAAGGTATAAAGTATACCTAGTAATGCTTTGGCAATCGTTTTCATGTGAAATTCTTAACTTAGTTATGTTCTCTTAGGACCTAGAATTACATTGGAGCTTTGGATGGAACATATATCAAGATGCTTGTGCCTGAAGTGAATAAGGCTAGATATCAAAATCTTAACGATGAAATAGCCATGAATTTGTTAGCCGCATGTTCAAAAGACATGCAATATATATATATATATATATATATATATATAATATATATATATATATATATATATATATATATATATATATATATATATATATATATATATATATGTTGTTTCAGGCTGGGAGCAATCTACAGCCTACAATAGTGTTCTTCAGGATGTCGTGAGTCAAAGAAATGGGTGAAGAATCCCTCATAGTAAGAAAATAATTGTTTAAAATAGTCAGTGTTTGATTGATCTGTTCCGTGAGCTTACTGCAGTTTACAATAATATCAGCTGCTAAAGAATGCAACTTTGATTTCTACATGTTTGCCATCCAATTCAGGTTTCGGGTTTAGAAATGGGCTTCTAATTTTGCTTCTCAGGTTCTATAACATCTATTTGCTGTTGTGAATTTGAAGAATAAATACTTAAAACTTTCCACTTCCTGTTTGCAATATGTTGCTCATTTTCATACCTAGGGTATTTGGTGATTCCAATATGTAACTCTGTATGATGTCTTCTTTGCTTGCAGGTTCAGAGTATAACCTTTGTTGCCATTCATATACCAAAAGATCATGGTCTAGGAAAAAATAAAAGAAAATGAAAAGAAGAAGAAGATTATGCACTCATTGAAGTTCTTAAAGATCTTCTGAACAGTGGAACATCATTCAAAGCTGATAGTGGATTTAAACCATGGTTTCTAAATACTGTTGCAGAGAAATTTAAGGCCAAATTACCCAAATCAAATATAAAAGCTCAACCACATGTATGTTTTGACGTTGACACTTTAAAGATGTACATAATGTTGTATATGTTATGGTAGTTGGAAGTTGTACAAGTGGATTTAGATGGGATCGAAAAGCAAAGTCAGTGGCGGCCAAGAAAGAAGTTTGGAAAGCTTATGTGAAAGTAAGCTAGTTCAACCTAATTTTTTGGTTCTGTTTCCAAGTTTTGTTTCTCTAGATGTACTGCCACAAGATATTTATCAACTCTACTGCAAATTCTGAAAATGTTGTTGCTCGAATGTTGTAATGAAAATGCTGGTTCTGTTTCTTTAGCTGCCAATATGCTGGTTTCATAGTATATTGAAATGAAGCTGCAATGTGATCATAGGTTCTGGGTTTTGGGAGTTATGCGGTTGTCTTCTTGTCAAGATCCTGTTATATTGAAATGAATTCCATATTTTTGACAATATCTCAGTTTGATAGTCACGTTTATACCTTAATTTTTATCAAATTTTTAATGATAAAATCTCTGCAATGTTGTAATTCTTTTACTAAGGCTAATAATCTTGATTGATGTTGGTGGTGAAATTTTAATGGTTTTGATATTTTTGGACCCAAATATCTTTTTAATGTTTGATCTTTTTAATGTTTTTAATGGCTCTTTCTAGTGGATGTGTTCTGACATTATGGTACTTCACATTTGGGACCATTGAATTTTGGTGTATTTATTTGTGAGAACAGCTTTTCTAAAAGTTAAACAAACTGTCAGAACCACTAAGTTGTGGTGTAATGAACTTTTAGGGGACAAATCACTATTAAAACTCTTTATATTTGCAAATTTAACCCCAATTCTTAAAAACTTATTTTCAAAAAATTTAAATTTGTGCATGTGATATTCTGCTCATTAGTCCTACTCAAAGCCCTCTTTAATCTGGTATAAGAGTCACGTGATCACAAATAATTAAGATAATTAAGCCAAGTAATGATTAATTAAGCTAATTAATTATATTTAATGCTTGAATCATCATCAACTTGTCCTGCTCCTAATTATTCACATGTTGTTCACTCACTAGAAGGAGTCACTTCAGTAGCACCTCAATTAAACTATATCACTGATATTGTTTTGGAATTAAAAGTCAAATTAACAAAAATTAAGACTGAAGTCAATGTCAGTAATGCATCTTTTGTCAATCAATGAAGTTAGACATAGTGGAAAATCTTATCTAAGTGTTAGTACTCCATTTCAGCATAAATATCCTTTCTAAAACCCAAAAAATAAAAATTCATTTTCTTTGCAAGATATAAAAATTCAAAAAAAAAGTATGAGAAAAATCAACTGAAAAATCATCTGAAAAGGCAAAGAAGGAAGAAGAAGATGGAGTATAAGTAGTATAATCTTCAAGAACTATAGAATATGTTTGAGAAAGAACAAAATTCGGAAGAATCAAACAAGATCATAGGTACAATAGTTGATAAACAAGATGTATTATCTGATGATAATGAAAAGACTAGTAATGTCTAATTAGAAGAAAAAAATATATCAGCAGATGAATGTAATTAAACTATAAGATCTTAATGCTATACCTTTAGAAGAAATTGGAAGGAAACTAGATAAAAAAATATGGTAAAAGGGTAGTTGACGATGAGATTAATGAGATTGGAGAAGAACTCGATTTAGGAGAAATCGAGACTAATCTAGTTGACAATGTTGTTCCTAAGCCTAAAGAATTGGGTAAACCTTCTAGAAAAAATACTCATTTTATGAGACCTAGGTACGTTTTAGTGGGTCACACAACTAATTTTTCCTTTGAATTTATCCCAAGGAAAACTGCAACATTTAAAGAGATTGGCCTTACCCGATTAGCCAAACATGGTACATCTTAAACATCGATGGAGCTTGTAATAGAGAAGAAATATTTGAACATTAGAAAAAAGGGATGAACAATGTCTTAAAGCGAAATCCTACATGGACTACTACAAATTTCCTAAACTATATCGAACATAGTTTTTCTAGCACTATAGCTGACTGGTATGATTAATTAAATGAGAGTGGTAAAAATGCATTAAGAATGATGGAAACACCAGCTGCAATGTTCAAAAATCTATGTAAGGAAATTGAAACTGAATTCATAGTAGCTAAACTTTTATTCTGAAGAAAAAGCACGAAAATGACAAAGAAAGATTAAATAATATAGAATTATGGGATATAAGGTACTTAGAAAGTTATATTGCTGAGTTTAGTCAATATTATTACAAAATTGGGCATAATGAAATCAATCTTGGTATGTTTACAACAAATTCTCATATCTGATAAATTCTATAATTAATGGAAAGTACATTGTATGGCTTGAGAAAGTAGATGTCATTGATACTTTTGGTTCAAGAATCTCTTATTTAAGCAAATACGTCAATGATCAATGTCTTGATCTCCATAAACAAAAGAAAATTAAGAAACGGTTTCGAACTTGTTGAGATTCTCCTCACCAATGGCGAAAGAAACCTAAAATGACAAGAAAAATAAAATTTTACAAGAAAAAGAGCATTAACAAGCAAAGAAGAGAGAAATATAAAAGAAAATATTATGACAAACCAAGCCCTAAAAACGATAGAAAAGCAGCTTATTGTTTTGTAAGAAAAAACAACTGCAAATACTGGACATGCAGAGAAGTAGGACATTGTGCTAACGAATGCAAAAATAGGAACAATAACAAGCTTATTGGAGCTCTAGGTAGTCTAGATTACTTCGAGCTAAGCGAGGAAGAAGCTTATTGGAGCTCTAGGTAGTCTAGATAACAACTGCAAATGTTGATATTGTGCTAGAAGATGAATATGAAGAAATTGATTATGAAGAACTAGTTATATGATGGAAAGTAGCTCCATTAGTCTTGGTAATCTTCAAGGAGAAGAGTTTGTTGTAGACAATGAGAACGAAGAAGTCAAAGGAGATTGAGTCCTTCTTATAATTCACAAAGATATTACCTATACAAAATCTACCTTTCAATTGAAGAGTGAGTATGTATGCAAAATGATGGAAGGAGATTTAGAAATAAAAGACTGTGAGTATGATGTAAGAGAAGTTAATCTCATCAATCGGGAAAACATCCTTAGGCATAAGAAAGATAGAAAGTATAGGTATATCCATGTTGGAAGTATCCAAGTGTAAATTACTCCATTATAATATTATGGCAAAGATATTGACCTTTATGCTCTGCTCTATCATATCAGGCATACCAAATTTAATAATCAAATTATCACAGGGATTAAAACTAATTTATATAATGGATCAGTAAGATTCAATTGTCGATCTGGATATTATGTGAGTCTAAAAGATAAATTTGCTAAAAACTTCTTATCTCTTCAGATAAAAACAATTAGGATGGACATGAAAAGAGGAGGGTACCCACTGAGAATATCTTGAAAAATTATCTACAAATTAGATAATACTATAGATCCAAAGACTAATGTAAAAATGATGTAGGCAGAAAATTTTGAAAGTCCTACTCCTATGCGAACAATCTAAAGGATTAAATCCAATGATAGACCTCAAATATTCTAAAGAAGAATTGATAATATCTTTAGAGATCTTAATTACTGTTGTTTAGTTTACATCGATGATATCCTTATCTTTTGCAAGACCATAGAACAACATAAAGATGATGTCCTAACTATCACCCAAAGATACATTGATCATGGTATTATTCTTGGTAAAAACAAATGCATTCATGCTGAATAAGAAATTGAATTCTTTGGCCTAGAGATAAAAGTTGGATAAATCATCCTACAAAAACATATTCTAAAAAAAATAAAAAATGTCCTTGAAAAGATTGAAGATAGGAAGCAACTAGAAAGATTTCTTGGATGTCTTACCGATGCTTTAGATTTTATTAAAGATTTAGCTAACTTGAGAAAACCATTGCAGCAAAAACTCAAGAAAAAAGTAAGTGAGACATGGACCCTTGGCGCTTCAAAGACTGCTCAGAACTTCAAAAAGATGTGTCAAAATCTTCTTGCTCTTAATTTGCCTAATGAAGAAAATGGTTTAACTCTTGAGATAGATGCCAGCAACGAACACTGGAGTGCAGTACTCAAATCAAAGAATGAGAAAAACTCTGTAAATATTACAGTAGAAGTTTTAATAAAGCATAATGCAACTATCCTACGATGGAAAAAAAAAATCCTTGTAGTCATAAGGAAAATTGTAAACCTCTTAGTCCTTTTAGCCCTAAAACCGTTCCTTATTCGAACCGATTATAAAGGAATATTTGGTTTTGTGTAAAAGAATTTATCAAATATGCAACCGCAAGGGCAACTCATGCGTTGACAATTATGGCTTAACCAATTTTCTTTCTCTATTGAACATATACAAGGATCAAAGAATTCTCCAGCAGATAGTTCAACCCGCGAGCCTATATATGGTGATTATGAGAGCAGAACTCCTGCCAAAAAATAAGAAAATTCAAAATAAAATGCCATTATTACTAGAATGGATTTCTTCTTCTAGTAAAATCCTTATGAATATTTTGGAATTCCATATAGAAGTAGATCACATTTTGATCTGTTGTCTTCTGTCTACCTAATAGCCCAAAGATTTAGCCTTCTAGAGTTAAAAATTGATTACCTATGATGTTCTTATGGTATCCAATAAAAAATAAGTTCTCATGTTCAAGAAAAATGGTTTAACAAGTAGTATGTAGCTTGCATCGACTACTACTATAATTATTCCTATGATATTTGAAAATCCTATAGTACAACAATCTACTTTTTCAATAGATCTGGAGTTGGTGGTGTTAGTTTTCCAACAAATTTGATATCTCCAAATGACCCCGTCATGAAAGCTTGGGAATATGGAATGGTAGTTTATCTTATATAAATCGCAGATCTAAAGTATCCATGTTTCTTAAGGCTAACTAAATTTCAACAATGCATGTTCAGAAGGATCCATTGGGTTCTCATATCTCTTGATGATCAAACAAAAATTTCATACAATAGATGCCTATATGTGGAGGTACATTGTGCATTAATTAAATATGAAAATAGAAAAACCAGACCAGTCGATTATTTTGTTCAAATAATTGATTTAGACGATCCCAATAATCGATGATAAGAATGGTTTTCAAAATGATAAGAGTTAGTGATCCTACTTTACCAAGAGTCATAGGTTTTTACAACATTTATCATCAGACGTGGGCATTAATTGAACAAGTAAGAATGCTAATGCATTATGGGAACACTACGTTCACTTATCATATGAGTTTAGCAAATATATGAGGGTAGAGGGAGCTACTTCGGAAGACTTCTTCAATTATCTCTTTAATGTTGGAGCTAGAAAATTTTATCAGAAAAAGAACAGAAATATCTTCATGAATTATGTGAAAAATGGGATCCAGAGCAACTTCAACTCGATGAAGATTTTGATGATTATCTGGATAATGATGGACTGGAAAGCATATAGCATCTCAATATGAATTACTAGTCTTATCAGCAATAAAAGACTCTAAAAAGTGGTTGCATCATTGTTGTACTATTTTGTCTAGTGTTAGTTTAGAAAAATAATGCTATCTACTGTAGCCATGTATAGACAGCTATAGCCATATGAAAACATCAGTGTGTACAGTAGCCTTTAGGGTATCCTATATACCCCCATGCCCTGTATAAAAGGAGACTCCGTATTGAGAAGGGGTATGGTCATTTGAGCATACTAGAGTAAAAGAGAAGTTGTGATTCTTCATTTCTCTATGAGCAAGCATCTCTTATGATCTTAATAGGTTAAGTCCCTCTTCAATCTTTTCATTGTAATATTTTCACTTTCAAACTTTTAATAAAAGAAGTTTCTAAGTAGGGAACGTTATTCAATTGAACCTTATGTCTTAAATATTATAATTCCTTGATTAAAGTCTCACTATCCTTTAAAATATAAAACTTGATTAGTTACTATGGTATGAGGTAGAAAACAGAACAAATCTATGTTCTACCTAATCTAAGGAAGGTGTGGTTCAGATTAGCAATATCTGTGAACTGGAAGTTAGAGGAACGCCAGGATCCAATGCGGACTAAGTTAAGGTAACGGTCAAAATTCTCTAATTAAGCTTTATTATTTTGCTAAGCATGGTGGACCTATAATCACTTAAAATATAATATTTATGATATAAGTAGTAGATTGTGATAACTAGTACCAATAAAGTCATTATGAGAAGTTAAATCATTCAAAACAAGTGTATTTCTTATAAAAATCTTAAAAATAGCAAAATTGCTAAAAACACCCCATTTGGGCCAAAGTTGAAAAGTCATAAAAGTTTTAGGCCAAAATAATAATAAAAATGACCAAAAAATCATTTTCCTCAAATCTGGAGAGACCAAAACATTCACTTTTCTAAAATCTGGACTAAATAATTCATGCAGCAAAGTTAGAGGTACTAAAGTGTTAATTTTTCCTCATATTAGCATTATCTATACTTTATGATACAGAATTACCCTAAAGCTAATGATTGAGTAGGTAAACCACAGCCTTATTATGAGGATTTGTGCAAAATCTTTGGAAAGGATTGTGCTTTGGAAAAAGATGCTCAAGGCCCTAAAGAAACGGAAGATGAGGTGAATGAAGAGGAAGAAATGAAGAGTCGAGTAAAAAAGATGAACATGAATCCTCATCTACTCAA
This sequence comes from Carnegiea gigantea, assembly GCA_029747015.1. Classification (NCBI taxonomy): domain Eukaryota; kingdom Viridiplantae; phylum Streptophyta; class Magnoliopsida; order Caryophyllales; family Cactaceae; genus Carnegiea; species Carnegiea gigantea. Next base: position 126,568 of record JAKOGI010002086.1, read on the forward strand.
GAGCCCTCTAGGGTTAAGGTAAGTTCTGGGAAATCTAAGAACTTAGGAAAATGTGTAAGAGTCTCTGATAACTTAGCTAAAGGCTTATCAGAGGTCGCTTTTATTCTTGGGAGAGAGATAAGGGCTGCTAGTAACAACACCAACAGAGCTATCGGTTTTGATGTCGAGTTAAGTGAGAAGTGCTCCAAATTGAATGAAGAATTGGCTAACTTAGGGTTAACAACAATGGAGAGGCATCGAATGACAAGAAAAATTGCATCTGAGCCAAAGAGCGTAGATTTATTTCTCAATATCCCTGATGATGAAAAGAAAGAGTGGGTGCAAGCTCTTCTTTGAGGAGATACTCAGACTCGGTAAACTAATTAATTGTATGATTATATATATTTTTGGTTCTTGCTACTCTCCTCTATTAATGGTTTTCCTTCTCTACCCCCTCATAGGTCAGCCATCACCACAACCATCATCATTCCTCCCTTGCTAGTCCAATCATATCAAGAACTTTATTAAGTGAAGAAACTGCTATTGGACTTTGAATATGAAGATATTTCATTTCTATGAGTTATTGTTATGATACTTGTTCCAGTTTGCTAGAAAATTGTGAAACCTATGCTGTATCGTTCAGATATTTATGGTTGTTGCAATTTCTCATATATACATATGCTTATTGTTGGGTCACTAGTGTTTCAAAATTGGTGAAATGAGTACCAAGTTTACTTGGTTTTACTTGGTAGAGATGAAGTTTCGATTAAAATGAATTATGGCATTTAAGTTTGAATTAGTCTTTTTATTTCTTGTAATTTTGTATGACATATGCTCTCTCATCATATCATATGTAATTATGAGATAGAAAATCACAAATAATAATATTGACAATCTTAACAACAAATATTTTTAAATAAAGTTGGATGCAAAGTTGATTCCATTACATATTAGATAATTAACCAAACATGGTAATGGAATGGTGATTATATCATTGTATGTAATTGGTTTATAACCAACCAAATATGGTAATGCAATCACTATTGCATTACACTTCATTTCCATTACCTCACATTGTTAATTGCATTACAACTTAATTACATTATGCTACCTAAGTGTCCACTGTGGGAATTACAAAGAACAAACGAAGACATGGTGCGATGGATGAAACATCGAGGAAACGGCATGGATTACAATTTACAAGTACTTGATCATTTATGTATAATGCTTTCTAAGGTATGCTAAGGATTATTTACTGTTCAAAAATCTATTCAACCAAAAGCTTAAGTTGATGGTTGAAGGTCTAGAAATAGGTTTACATTCTAATGCACCCCCTTACTCGAATGCCCTTTAGTTCTAAAGCATGGCTGCTGCAAAGGCTCCATCTACCTTGCATGATAAATTAATATGGGCACTGTTGAGATTCGAACTTGAGACCTCTTGATTGGAAAGACTTTGATATTCAAGAACCTACTCGATAAAAAGTTTAAGCTGATGGTTGAAGACCCGAAAATATGTTTATACTCAAATAGTTACACATCAATGGTAAATTATTAGGTCATCTCCGATGTATAATTGTAAGGTACTAGTTCAAATTTGTAGAATATACAAATAAAATTTTGCTCTAATGGTTGTGTATAGGGGTGGACAACAGACCGGGCTAGGCTGGATTGGGCTAGTCCACTAACTAAACGGGTCGGGCCGGGCCAGCACATTTGTTAATGGGTCGGGCTGGGTTATGGGCCAAATAAACCTAGCCCGCCCATGGCCACCTAAGGAGTATTTTTGTGAGTTAATTTACCGGCTATTGTTCTTGTAATTTTCCAACCAAACTAAGCTAGTACAAATTTAAAATTAGAAAATACAGAATCAAGGTAATCCAAATTACAATAAGTTCAAATTCAAAGTACACCACCTGGCCATTCCAAATTAAAGATGATAATTTTTGAAACCAATTCCACTAAGTGATAAAGTCCAAATTTAATCACGAAGCCACAAAGTAGAAAGTCCTGCATTTGAATTTCATATGGAAATATTAGCATCACATAAGTGTTGCTCACAGGTATAATCTAGTAAGTATAATCTATTATAATAATCAAAAGAACTAATTACCTAAAAGAAGACACTTGTATTGTCCTCGTCATCCTCATATGCTCCTTCCTCGTCTGAATTAGAGCCATTATCGACCACTAAAGTAGCATCATAGTCTGCACGTCTCCCGTCTTGCAAACACACCAATGTTTGTACGGTCTTTGGTTTCAATGCACTACGAGTTAGGGAGATGGTTTTCCCACCAAGATTAAATGCAGACTTTGAGGCTACAGTGCTAACTAGGATAGTCAATAAGTCTCATGACATTATAGAAAGTTTCGGGTATCTCATAGAACTTCCATGTCAAAACTCCAAAACATCTAACTTCATATTCAACTCAAGGGTCAGCTCCTCCAAGTATAAGTCAAGTTGCAATGTCCCTATTTGTGGTCTAGATGTTCTACCACTAAAAGTGTTATAATCATCAAAATAATCATCCTTAGAACCACTTACAATAGGAGAAGAGCTAACAATTGGTGAAGTTGATTTAACTTGTACTCATCACATAGGGAACATAAAGTGTCCAATACATTATCCACCCATTCTATGGCATCATTAGGGGCAAATAGTTTACTGAAACAACACTCAATAAATTTAACCTTGCATCTAGCATCAAGAGCGACAGCATATGATAAATATACGCTATACTCGGACCATTACTTGTCAAACTTCCTATGCATCCTATTTCATATGTATGTTAAAAATTCATAACGACCTTGAGTAGCCTCAAGTAAACGACAATGTACCGTCCATGTACCCTTAAAATACAAATTGGAAGTTGGGGTCTAGACAGCACTAAACATACAAGTCACTCCGTAAAATAACTTTAAAAATTTATGTATAACAGTGAATTTTTCCTACTCTTCTTCTACAGGCACATAGAGTTTCAATGGCGAATTAGTCAACACCAAAATAAACAAATGCACTCTTATAATACATAACATTATCCATCATGTTATAAGTGGAATTCCAATGGACTTCAATGTCCATATTCAATTTTCTTCTCACATCCAAATGAAAGATTTTTTCAATAATTTCATAGAAATCTTTACTTCTTTGAGAAGATTTGATTATTAGCTTTACTAAATTTCAAATCTTTTCCAAAAATGTCTCTAATTAATTGCAAATCATCTTGCACAATACGACTCAGGATATATGCACAACATCGAACATGGAAGAAAACAGCACCACTAATCAACTCACTCCTTAGAATAAGACGCCTTTTCATATTAGATGCCATCACATCATTATACATAGCATTATCCACAATGATAGTAAGTATCTTATGTTCAATGTTCCACTGAGTAAGAAACATAAATACTTCATTCGTAATGCTTTCACCATCATAAGGAGGTGTCAACACCCTAAACCTAAGGATCCTTTTGTGCAACTTCCAAGCACTATCGACAAAATGAGTTGTGATGTAAATGTAGTGCTGATAAGTGTGAATTGACTTCCAATTATCAGTTGTTAAACAAATCCTACCCGGAACTTTTAATAACATATCCTTAACCTTATCTCTATCCCCCACATACATGGACAACAATTCTCTCTTAACCGTTGATTGATTAAATGGCACAAAGTTCAAATTAGCTTTAGACATCATCTGTCTAAAACCTTTTTCTTCAATAATTGCAAACGAATGGGCTCCTTCTACGATATAAAGCACAATTTCTTTTCAGAGCTCATTCATGTTAAACACAAAGTCCTCACAATCATCAGTACCCAACTCCCCAATTTCAACTCTCCTAGGTCGTTGTGGACATTCATCTAAGTGACGCTTCAAGTGAGAAGTGCCACTATTAGGATTAACGGTCATGACTACTTTACAATGCTTACAAGTTGCTATTTTCTCACTTTGTGCATTCTTGCCTTCTTCAAGCTCCCTCCACACTTTAGACCTCTTCTTCCTTTTACATTGTTGAATGGCATATTCACTATATCCATCTTTGAGTTGCACTAAAGAGGTTGCCGCTTCACTTTCCATATCACTTTCTCAACAAATAAGCACCAACCTGTATATATCCAAATGGTTAGGTCAGTCAACCTTTTGAGCAGTATAAGCAAGCAAAAAGGACATGAGGTAAGGCTGTAAGTTATCTGCCTTATCAAAAAAATGTTGTAAGTTATATAATATTTCCATGTATATACAGACCACATCATATTATGACACAGAACTATAGATAAGCCACACTACATATATATAGATGCCACACTAGATACAGCCAACTACATACATACGGTTTCAAGGGCTCAAAAGTTTAAGGTAGTCAGCAGAAATATAAGCGTATTTAATTACAAAAGCACACCAAGGAGGTAATCCCACTTTCATGCCCAATGTCATGGAGAATTCGACATTTTAAGAAAGATAGAAGCTTGAACCTTTCCCCCTTAATCAAACAAAAAATATAAGCAATTAAGCATATTTAATTGCAAAAGTTTACTGTAAAGCCAACACCATTAGTGCTTTAAGAAATCCAAACAGAAAACCCCTTAATCAAACAACAAATACAGATTCAAATAGACCATTATGGGAGAGAAAAAGGGAATGTGAAGTGAACATGCGGGACCAAAAATCTAGGCTTTCAGAAAGATAGAAGCTTGAACCTTTCCCCGAAGAAACTTCATAGAACATGCTTAATCAAACAACAAATATAGTGATTTGATTAAAGGATTTGTGTAATATTAAATTGAGGGATGAAACCTAGAATCGATCTGAAGGGAATGTGAAGTGAACACCCTTAATCAAACAACAAAATCAACCCAGAATCGATCTGGGCATTAAAGTATTTCAAGTATTTCAATTTCCAACTCATGATCGATCTAAAGATTACCTGGACTGGAGGCAAGAATAGCAAGACCACATAGCAGTATCCTTCTGAAGATGAGGAGAGATGGAGCAAGAGCAAGATGGCCGTGAGAGTGGGAGAGGGAGCAGGGTTTAGGTTGAGGTAGAGAGAGAGAGCGAGAGAGAGAGAGAGAGAGAGAGAGAGAGAGAGTTAGTGAGCAGTAAGGCCAATATCCTATCACAGAAATGGCCCGCGCCTGGCCCGGTCTCGACTCGTTATGCCGAATTAATGAGCAACCCTTTTAAGACCCAGTCCAGTTAAAATTTTAAACGGATTTCTATCCTTTTTTTAGGGCCCGTCCATTTATGCTAATGGACGCCCGGTTCATTGCCCAGGCCTAGTTGTGTATGACGCAAGGGCAAGAACGTTGGTTTGCAGGTGATGTGTGAGGTGGGGGATTTGAGTCTTATGAGCTGCAAGGCTTAGGCTTGCGTGTTTTTTTTTTTCATTTTATCAATTTTCTTCCTTTTTTTAGCAGGCTTTTTTTTATTTTTTAAAACTTTTCATCCTTTTTTGACATCATTGATTTATCTATTTTTAAATGTGAACAAGCTTGTTCAACTAACTTCGGTTTATTGAAGACATCTTCCAAAAAAGAGAAAAAAAGGGCTCACAATGTTTTGACTCTTATTCTACCAAAGAAGCACAAATAACTTTATAAAATATTTTGTAGCATATTGAAAAAAAAAATGAGCGCTTACATTTAAATTCACAAACATATAATACATAGGAATAAGCTGATACAATTTCACGTAAGTATATTTAAGTTACTAGTGTTGACCGTCCGCATGTCTAAAGTTTATCATTTATATAAGCTAAATAGTTTTTTTTCCCCCAGGGGGGTGCAATAAGCTAAATACATTTTGCTCATTGCTCATTGATTGAACAGCTATTTTCCATAAATGTCTAATGTACATTTATTGTATACTAATTTTATATAAAAATAAAATACTTATAGATTGTTAGTATCATAAAGCAATGAACACATAATACAATAAAATAGTAGCAATCGATATATCCTAACTCGAAGCATTTTTGTGAATGATAGGTTTATATTTTGTGAACTATATGTTAACCTGTTGTGAACAATATGTTATCTTTTTGTGAGCAACAAAGCATTTTTATTGGGACTATGACTAATAGAAAATATCTTTAAACAAAAATAAAAGTTTTTTGGTGAACAATTGAACATTGCTTGCAAACAATTCTATTTTTGTGGACAATCAATTTATATTTTGTGAGCTATAGGTTAATGTCGTGTGAACAATAAGTAAATATTTTTTATGAAAATAAAATATTTTTTTATTGAAACTTTGACTAATAGAATATTCTTTCCAACAAATAAAAAACTAAGAATTGTTGATAAACAATAGAACATTGCTACTGTAGAATTCTATTTTGTGTATAGTAGTAGGTTTATACTTTGTGAACAACACAAGTTAATTAGTTTTTGTGAATCATATGCTAACTTTTTGTAAATAATTGAGAATTATTTTTATTCGTAATATTACTTAGCTTATTTTTTAACTAACCTTTGACTAATAAAATACATTTTAAAAGAAAACCTAAACAGTTTGTGAAAAAAAATTAAAAAGAAAGATAGAAAAGTATTTTTTTTTTTAAAAAAAAAAAAAGCTCTAAACAATTTGTTGTTGCCCGTTTCGCACCTTGGACATTAACTACAGCCAAACACTGAGCTAATACTCCACATCTTTTGTACTACAAAAAATCAGCCAAAGAAAATATTTATTTGCTTTCTGTATGAGTTTTCATTGGGCTGCACATGTTCCCGCTAGGCCTAATCTATTTGTGTATTGCATTTTTGTGTTGGGCCACATGAGTACACCGACACGTACACTTAGGATGACCATATATGAACTGGACAATCAAGATGTTTGTCGTTGGCTGAGGATCCACTTTTTTTTTCCCCCGGTAAGGATTCATGGTCTCGTAGTTCGTACCTCATTGCTTGTAAATATGTCTTTTCAACGGCTCTAGTAATCTTGGTTTGACTAAGATGAGTACTAAAAGGACAATACAATAATGGTATTAATAGAGCAATTGCACATAAACATCTATATAATTATATATAGAACTGAGCAATTTTATCATATTTTTATCAAGTGTTATAACTTTATTATTTAGCATATTAATTAGAACTTTAATTTATTTTGTGTCTTTTACATACGTACAACTCTTTTTTAACTTTTCTTTATATACTTCACAAGATTTTGCACCTTCTCCTTAATCCGTTTCTTAGAAACATGATTAATAAACATATACTTGAATATACAAAATAAGACATATGTAAATCGAAAAGATTCAATGAATACATTATTCAACTAATAAAATAAATCTAAATGATTAAAATGACATTGTTCATGAATTATTTATAAATTTGGACATTAATATATTATCTAACTCAACCCTTACATCGTAAGGAGAATAGCCCGAGTTAACCTATAAAATTGAGTGGCTTCACATATATTTACCAAGTGTTAAATTTTATTGGTTGGCATATTAGGACTTTAATTTATCTTGTGTCTTTTTATCATAAATACAATTTTTTTTTTCTATTATTTATATATATTTCATAATACCTTTCACCTCCTCATTAATCGATTACTTAGGAATGTTATTAATAAACATTTACTTTTATATGTAAAAATAACACATATGTAAATCTAAAAAATTCAATAGCTACAAAGATTATTCAATTAATAAAATAAATCTAAAACGATAAAAACAGTATTGTTGATGAAGTATTCAGAATTTCAGATATTGATATATTATTTAATTGAACCCGTGTATCGCAAGGGTATGGAATTCTAGTATATTCAAAACTTCTGTATTAATCATCAAGGAAAGATCTCATTGATTTAGGGACCTCAATTTTTGATCTTGGTGATTTAAGGACCTATTGAGCTAACTGAAGGACCTCATTTTATTTTCGGGCCAAATAATTCTAATTTTCATTATATGATGTGGATTATAACTTCAAATAAAATATATTCAAAGAGTTTTTCTTATATCATATTACTCTTCAAAATTAAAAATTTGCTATTAAATTAATCCTTATTATTAAGAAAGATCTCTGAGTCTTGAATATTACAAACAATGGGGAAAAAAAAAAAAAGAAAAAACTGATCGATATAATAAAAGTGGAATAATAATAGTCACGCATCTATGATTATTAGCAATGTGAAAGGAAATTATTTCTGATTAAAGAGTCCACTAAAAAAGCGCAATTTTTTCCAAAGAAAAGTTGTAGCAAATAAAATGTTTTATTAGTACTAGGGAAGAATTTCTAATTTATTTCTTATATAATAAAAGTGGATTAAATATAAACGTATCTTTTGGGGCAAGAATTAATTACATGGCTAATATCAGCAGTGTGAAAGAAATAAGAAAAAGTTTTCGGTTCCAATTAGTATTATCTTTACCATTGTTTTTCAACATACATATAAATATATGCTAGCCAAGACCCATGCATTGTCCCGGGATTAAATTTTTGAATAAGTAAATAGTACCTTAAAAGGATCGTTGAATAATTGTTAGGTCAACATCAATAAATTGATATAAAGAAATAATAAGAATTTTAGTCTAACTCAAAAGAATTGGAGTAATTAGTAAAAACATTATCACTATTATATTTTTTTTTTCCATTTAGGAATTTTTTTTTTAATAAAAGAAGTTTCAAGCATACAAATTTTTTTGAGTATGTACCCAAGCATTGCATCAGATTTGAATTTTTAAATAATAAAATGGATATTTGAAAAATAATATTCTATTATTATTAATGTCAATTCTCTACAACCTTCACAGAAAAATTATTTGTTATCTCAAAATTGTCTTGAAAATTTGCATGTAACTCTGTGTGTGTGCATGTATACATGCGTACATACGTACACACGTCCATAAATATATATATGTGTGTGTGTGTGTGTGTGTGTGTGTGTGTGTGTGTGTATGTATATGCATATGTACATGTGTATATATATATATATATATATATATATATATATATATATATATATATATAGATATATATATATATATAGATGTATATGTATTATATTACTATATACATATACATATATATATATACATATAATATATATATATATATATATATACTATGTATCTATATTATATTATATATATATATATAGATATATGAATGTATATATCATGTACATATACATATACATATATATATAATATATATTTATATATATATATATATCTATATATATATATTTTATATATATATATATATATATATATATATATTATATATATGTACATATATATATATATATATATTATGTATGGTATATATATATATATATATAATATATATATATATATATATATATATATATATATATATATCTATATATATATATGGTATATATACATATATATATAGATATATATATATATATATATATAGTATATATATATATATAATATATATATATATATATATATACATATGTATGTAGACATATATATGTATATATAAATATATATACATATATACATATATATGTACATATTATATATATATGTCTATATATATATATATAAAATTATGTATATATATATATATATATACATATATATATATATATATACTATATATATATATATATATATATATATATATATGTATATATATAGATATCTAGATATATATGTATTATATATATTATATTGCATTATATTATATATATACACACACACACATATATGTATACGGATATATAGATATCTAGATATCTGGATATATATGTATTATATATATTATATTATATTATATTTTATATATATATATATATACACACACACACACACACACATACACACTCTAGAGAGAGACGGAGAAACCTTTAGAGAGAGTAGATCATCTAGAGAGAGCTGCTAGTGATATGAAGAAGCCTTCAGACCCTCATTTACATGCATTCAATGAACAACCACCCACTTCCATCCTTATCTGCACCAAAACCGTCCCATCGCCGCCCCTTCAGATCGCCTTCCTCTTCAAAAACATTGAATCTTTGCGATTTCTACCTTCCTCAAGCCCCACCCACCTTGATTTGAACCTAACCGCAACTCGATTGCTTTGGGCTCCTGATGAGACCTCGTCCAGATCGTCACTTATGGTAGATTTGACACTTCGATCTACATCTCTGCTGTGGCTAGATAATTAGACCAGTGCTTCTTTGGCCAATTTACCCCTCTACCACCTTCCACAGGCCCCCATTAAAACCTGTAACTTACAAAATCAATGGCTTCCAGTGTATACCCCAAGTTTATCCTTTTGCTCCCAATTGGGCATTAGTTTGACAGATCTGGCTGAATCCCCTAGCTCAGAGCAGAATGATGATGATACTCCACCACCTAGCCCGCAAGCTACTCCCTCTCTAGCACTCAAGTATGGACCACTTGTCCATGGTGGTGCGATAGCAAAACAGTGGGCTATTTCACCAGTGGTCCCCCGGTTTCTCGTTTCTAGCCCATCTTAATGGTCATTAACATAATTGATATGAAATTAACAGGTGATAGGATTCCATTTATTACCTCTTTTCTGCTGAGTGAAGTGTATGACTGTCTGTGGCTTGAATGTTTTCATATTAGGCCTTGGTTTTCTTTATTAAAAATTGACGATACATTTATGAAGCATAGAAGTGTGCCTGTAGCTAGACCATGGGTTGATAGTATAAATACACACATTTGGAGCAATCAGTTTGTCTAAGCCTATCATTTCTTACTTCCATTTAGTCTAAGATTGCCTATGAGCAACCCTTCCTCGAATTCCCCTCTCTCTGTCTTCCAACTCCAATGGTAGTCCTCACTACCATGACAATGTTTCCACTAGTACTAATCTTGCCCAACCTAGACAGTTACCTGTGTTGGATGGAATTCGACCTCAACATAATAGCCAACCCAATCCACTTCGACCCACTCACTATGCCAATGCCCTTAAACTCGGTGTGGGGGGTAATGGTAGTACTGAAATCCCCCAACCTAAGCTAGAACTTTGTCCTCAACTTCCCAGAAGTAACCCTTCAAGGATCATTCTCATAGATCAGACCTCCCCCCGCCACCAAAAGACCCAACCAGGCCACCAAGGGCATCCTGACTCTCAACCCCGCCACTTGGAGGAATTACTGGCTTATTGTCTAATTGGGAAGATATGGGGGGATCTTATCCCTATTCCTGCCATTATTCATAAAACTAAAAAAGACTGGTACTTTGTGAAAGGGCAAGTTGATTACATAGATGCGAGTAATGACTGGCTTATGCTAAGATTTACTACTGTTGAAGATAGAATTTTGGTGTTTGATCAAAGACCATGGCATGTTAATGGCCTTAACTTTGTTGTTAAAAAGTGGACCCCTTTCTTTGACTCCTATACTGCTAGCTTTGATAGAATTGACCAATGGGTAAGGGTGCTGAGGCTACCTTGGGAATTCTGGGGCCAAACATCTCTCACTGAACTTCTCAAACCTGTAGGAACCATGGTTAGAGTAGACCAAAATACCCATCTCAGCCTTAAGGGTAAATTCGCTCATGTCTGCCTAAATATACATATAACTCACCCCCTTCCGGGAAGCCTCACCATTGCTAGGTAAGGGCTGTCCATGAGAGTTCCTCTCATCTATGAAGCAATCCATGAAGTCTGTCCCTTATGTGGTGGGGAATCTCACCAACTTCACAGCTGCCCCAAACTTCCTACCCAGAAAAAAGTTCAAGTTGTAGTCCACAGGCTTGAGGATGGTGCTATAAGTTCTACCTCTAAGGAGCCTTCTTCTTCTGCTAACCCTTAGTTCTCTCCCTCTGAAAATTGGGTCACTGTTTCCCCAAAAAAGAGAGTCCGACCTGCTTTGGGGCCTTGCCACAAGCAAGAGTCTAGCCTCAAGCCTCGGGCTCCCACCTAGACTGCCCCAGGCCCTAGCATCACCAAAGGGATTGTGTTAGCTAACCTTGCATCCATGAAGAGCAGGGATGAAGGCTCTCCTAATGATGATAATTTGGTGGCTATGGTTGCTGGGGCCGATGAAGGTATGGATGAAGAAGAAAATGTAGATATGTTCCTCAACCTCGAAAATATCAAGGATGTGGAAATGTCCATAGAGTCATCCAAGAGGAAGAGAGTCAAAGAAGGAGAGGAGTGTACATCCCACTCCTAGATCCATTACATGAAAACTGTTGGGCTGGTTTTTTGCTATGATTGGAATCTACAGCTTGTTGCTTATGGGTTCTGGCAGTGACTGGAGATGCTTTGCCTGCCTTTTTAGTTGTACCTCATGTTTTTAACTTTCCATATTAATGCTGCTTTGTTGACTCTTGTACTGCATGTTATCATGTCCAGCATGTAGACAGTACTTAGCTTTTGGGATGCATTCGACTTATGCATATGGAGGGGAGTCTTTGTTAACTGTATTCGTCTTTTTTGGACTATTTACATCAAATGGACATGTGGCCATCTTTATGGTTTGGAAATTTATTTCTTCCCTTGCTCCTATGCGCCTATCTTGTGTTGTACTCAAATGGGTGGATGCTGGATTTGTCGATGTACAGCAGCATTAGTGTTGCCCCTAGCAATGGTGAGTAGCCTAAGTGCTTGTACTTGTGGCCTAGTCCCTCACCCATTAAAGAAGTCAATGAAGATAACCACCATGCCTGAGACTCCACAGCTGAATATAGCACTAATATGCAGATTTACCATGAATTTTGTTCGATTATTCTTTTGGTGGCTTAAATGCTCAAGCATGAATTCTGCCAACCCCATGGATCTTATGATCGATGCACACTTATTTTGTGGACAGGGACTTTGCAAGCACCATAATGTATGGAATGCTGGAACATTACTATCCTCATGGATACAGAATTAAGACAATAAAACTATTCTTGCGAGTGAAGGGTTACACCCTTCCAAGGCTATTAGACCGAATGCCTATGGGCCCAGAATATCTATATATATTGTGTTTTTTAAGAGCAAACATTGTATATGTATATTAGAATTTCGCCCCAACAATGCCCGAAATAGTCATCATAGTGCTGTTTTTCCTTACTAGGAAAGGTACATTGTGCACAACAAGAGCTTTGCATGGGTTCCCAGCTTTGAATGCAATGATATTGAAGACTTGAATTATTTGCAAGCAAGTGAAGGGTGTTACCCTTCCAAGGCTAACGTTTTGACTGCCTTCAGGCCAAGAAAAATTCGGAAACTCATTTTATTGTGTAAATCATTTGTGTTAGAAAACGGTAATCTGTAATGAAATGAGAAAAGGTAGGTGGTATGCACAAAGTTGGCAATATTTATCTGACCAAAACGAACAAATCTCTCATTGTTATGCCCACTTGCACCACACGTATACACGCCTATCAGATCACTTGTATGAGAAAGTATCCACTAACATCAACCGATTCTCCGCCCTGGCCTTTTGCTGCCCGCCTAATAATGGTTGTATCATTCCTGCTATTTGTATTCATTGCTCCCTACCCCTACAAACTACGTCGACTACCTCTTTGGCACGAGAACCGCTTAAAAGCCAACACCCAAGGCTTTATGAGATATTTAATAGTATACAGGACATGAGCCACTCTTTGTGCGCTCGTCTAAGACCCAATTACATCAGAATGGAGCGAGAACCATTTTTGCACACTGCTAGTTTTTAATGATAATTATTAGCTGGAACACTCAAGGGGCAAAAAAGCCACAAGTTGTTAAGGAAGTCCATTTTTTAACAAGAACTTATAAGGCAGATATAATCTTTCTATTGGAAACAATGGCGAATGAAAAGAACATCCTTAAAATACTCCTTCAAATGGGTTTTGACCAGTATGATTATGTTTTACTGCATAACCATTCGAGGAGAATTGCAGTTCTGTGGAATAACGGCAACATTCATGCATCAATCCTTCTAAAGGAGCCAAGGGCAATCCATATGTTGGTCCATGATCCCGAAAAAGGCTAAAATATTATTGTCTCAGGTATATATGCCCCGGCCCAAATCAGAGATAAAAACCAATTCTGGGAACATCTTACCCATCTAAACACAGTATTTGACATACCCTGGTGTTTATTGGGTGATTTGAATGAACTAGGTAGCCCTGAAGGAAAAAAAAGGGGACAATTACTCCCCAGGAGCAAATTTCAAAGACTCAATCACTTTCTTACAGAGATCGATGCAGATTCCATCCCCGTCAAGGGCAATATCTTCACCTGGAAAAAGAAAATACACACTCAACTAATTTATGAAAGATTGGATCGAACCATAGCCAGAAGAGATTGGTCTACCCTGTATCCTAACGCCATAGAAGAACATGGCAGCTTCACATGCTCTGATCATAGACCTATCATTGTTTCTTCAGACATCGTAATTCCCAAGCACAAAGCGTTTCCCTTTCGATTTCAGAATTTCTGGTGCAAATACCACCAAGTTGATACGATTATAACAAAAGCATGGCGCTCAAATGTTTGAGGAACGAACATGTTCAACTTCGCAAAAAAACTCAAACACATCAAGATTGAAGTTAAAACCTGGGCGAAAACCCACTTCGGCAACTTCTATGAAAAACTAAAAAAGAACACGCAAAAGATTGAATATGTAGAGGAGCAACTAATCAAAAATCCGGATAGAATTCATGGTTAATTCAGTGACTAACGCAAACAGAAAAAATGATGCTTTTTAACTAAAAATATTGGGACAAAATGCAAAGAAAAGAATGGCTGATCAATGATAGAAATACCACCTTCTTCCAACGAAGAGCTAACTACTCAAGGAAAAAGAAACTTATGGTCAAGTTACGTGATGAATGTGGTCTATGGATAGATGAGCATAAAGCGATAGCAGACAAATTCATTTCTGACTTCACCAAAAGGTTTCAATCAAGTTATCATAGCCAAAGATACATAGCAGATCTCGGCTTACCTCCTATAATTTCAGACCACGAGAATAATGAACTAATCAGGCTCCCTAACTTGGAGGAAGTTAAAAACGCCACGTTTAGCATTGAGTCTAATAAAACACCAGGACCTTATGGGTTTGGTGTAGGTTTCTTTAAAAACTATTGGCACATTATTAAGAAAGATCTATTCAATAGTATCAGTGAATTTTTTAGAAATGGGAAAATTCTGAAAGAACTGAACCATACTTTTATAGCACTCCTCCCGAAAATTGATAATCAAACTCAAACAAATCAGTTCAGGCCCATTAGTCTATGTTCTACCTTCTACAAGATCATTGCTAAGATTCTTGTTAACCAATTAAGACCAGTGCTTGACAAATTAATTTTGCCATTGCAAAGTGCCTTTATTCCAGGCAGATCCATCCATGACAATATTCTCATTTCTCATGAGATTTTGCATAAATTTAAATATTTAAAGACCAAGGAAGCTTGGGTAGCCATTAAACTGGATATGAAAAAAGCCTATGATAGAATGGAATGGGACTTCATTCTGAAATGCTTTCAGGAATTAGGCTTCCATCCCACATGGACTAACTGGATCAAAGAATGTATCTCTTCAGTCTCGTATTTTGTGATTATCAATGAGGAGCCTACGGGCTTATTTACGCCAACTAGAGGCATTCGTCAAGGAGATCCGCTCTCTCCATACATCTTCATAATATGTATGGAGGTGCTAAGCTTATGGCTAACAAAAGCAGAAGCTAAACACAAATCAGGTATAGGCATTAAACTTTGCCCTAGATCTTGTAAAATTCCTGGCTTGTTTTTTGTGGATGATTGCCTCCTGTTCTATCGAACTAACGCCGACAGCTGTAGGGCATTGAAAAATCTTTTGGATGATTTTTGTTCCACTTTAGGCCAATTAATTAACTACCATAAGTCAGTCCTTACCTTCTCTCGTAATGCCCCCACACAGCAGAAGCAATTAGTTACGAGTATTTTTAATATATCGCACAGAACCTCTTTAGGCAAATACCTTGGATGTCCTCTTTTCCAAGGTCGACCTGGCAAAGTTACCTTTAAAGAGATCATTGATAAAGCCACTTCAAAACTCCAAAATTGGCAAGCACACTGTCTATCCAAAGCGGGTAGAGCAGTACTAATCCAGTCGCATCTAGAAGCACTGCCGGCACATACGATGCAATGTTTCCAGCTACCAAGGATAACTTGTCAACAGATGGATAAAATTAGCCAGGATTTTTTTGGAAACATACGAATGCAGACAAAGGGCTTCCCCTGATTGCATGGCATAAACTATGTTTACCAAAGAATAGAGGAGGACTAGGATTAAGGAAAACAGAAGCAGTTAATAAAGCGTTCCAATGCAAGCTAGCCTGGAAGATACTTACTAACTCCTCTAGCCTTTGGGTTCGATTCATGACTGAAAAATACTTACATACAACTGAATTTTTTACGTATGCAAGAAAATCTACAGATTCACCAATCTGGAAAAACTTACTTAGTTGTAGAGCTCTAATCAAGTGAGGTATAATTTGGAAAGTAGGGGATGGTGAAAGCATCTCTTTCTGGCATAATAATTGGGTAGAAAATAATAACCTCATCGACATACTAGAAGTAGATATAGACACGGTTACTCACCCACAAGTTAAAGTGTCTGAATTCATTCAACATGACAAATCCTGGAATTTTGCCAAGCTTAATACTTTTTTGGGCAATCACCCTATCGTCTCCAAAATGCAAGGGATTGCTATTCCAGTACATACCAAACCTGACACATTTTGCTAGGGATTAGATAGCTTGGGTAATTTCAGTACTAAAACGGCTACTTGGATAGCACATGATAAAGATATAAATGATATATTAGAATAGCCACTTAAGTGGATATGGCAAATCGATACTCTGCCAAAAATTAAAATCTTTATTTGGCAGTTATGTCACAAGGCAATCCCTGTTCGAGGTATTTTGCTTCAACGGGGTATTAATCTAGACCCCGTCTGTCCAAACTGCTTAAGTGAAATAGAATCAATTGAACATCTACTATGTGAATGCCAGACAACACGAAAGGTCTGGGAACTAGTTGATAACCATCACTGGTTCCCGGTGCAATGCTCACCTATCGGTTGGCAGGAAATAACTGATGCCCTTGACAAGGTAAGAAGCTCCCGGAATGCAAAGTTGCTACAAAAATTCTCTTTCCTTGCATGGAGCATTTGGAAAGAGAGAAATGCAGTTGTATTTGAAAACCAAGTATTTAATCCAGTCAGATGTATAATCAAGACCAAAAAGGCTTATGCTGAGTGGAGAATCCGCACTTATATGGCGGATGATCATTCTCAATGGGGAAGCTCTTTCTCCTCCGTAAAAACCCCCCCACTGGTTCGTTGGCAGCCTTCACCTCCAGGATTCATCAAACGCAATTTTGATGGGTTTCTCGTTAACTCAGCAGTAGACATCAATTATCTAAGCAGCGAATTATGCGTAGACATCAATTATCGTTGCCGAAGCAAGAGCCCTACGAGATGGTATCAAAGCGGCTGCCCAGGCTGGCTTCCACAAACTCTATACTGAAGGCGACAACCGCACATTGATTCAGGCAGTATAAGAAAAAATAGGAGCACCTTGGAAAATTTCTACAATCCTTGAAGATGTACGCACTCGGATTCTGTAAATGACACACGTCCAAATTCACCATATATTTCGAGAGGAAAATATGGCTACTGATTGACTTTCCAAAGTTCGTTACATTGCCACGGACTGTTTCTCATCCGACAATTGCTTTTCCCCTGTACTTGGTGCTATTCTGACTGCGGATGTAGTTGGGCGCACTCTTGTGAGAAGAGGCTCCTAACGTACGAAGTTTCTCTTTACCATTGTAAAAAAAATATATATATATATATACACACATACACATATACATATATATATATGTATGTACGTATGTATGTGTATACATATATATAAATATACACATAAATATATATGTATATTTGTAAGTACGTATGTACGTATATATATATATACATATATATGTATATGTATATATAAATATATATATATATATATATATATATATATATATATATATATATATATATATATATATATATATATATATATATATATATATATATATATATATATATGTATATATATATATATATATATATATATATATATATATATATATATATATATATATATATATATATATATATATATATATATATATATATATACATAAATGTGTGTGTGCGCGTCTCTATCTATATATATATATATATATATATATATATATATATATATATATATATATATATATATATATATATATATATATATATATATATATATATGTTTACATATATACATATATACATATATACCTATATATATATACATACATGCATATATATATATATATATATATATATATATATATATATATATATATATATATACACCCACATATATATATATATATATATATATATATATATATATATATATATATATATATATATA
>JAKOGI010002087.1:0-130000 GCA_029747015.1 Carnegiea gigantea
TATATATATATATATATATATATATATATATATATATATATATATACATTATATATATATATATATATATATATATATATATATATATATATATATATATATTGGTGTGTGTGTGTGTGTGTGTGTGTGTGTGTGTGTGTGTGTGTGTGTGTGTGTGTGTGTATGTATATAAGTTAGTTGAAGTTTGAGGATTCCATGGTGGAGTAAGGGCGCTCGAGATCTTTTGCTTGGTGAGTTATTGTCCATACTGATTGCTTTTTGGTGAACTAGGGGTGGGGGACACAGTGATCGATCTACTTGTGGGGACTATGTAGTAAGTTGAGGGAAACACTCATGGGGTTGGTAAAGTTGGACCAGAGTATGATGTAATGTACTCCTAAATGTGTTGCCCACCAAGAGGTTTATAAGCCAATTTGTGCAAAGGCTAACACTAAGCGCCGCTTGCTTCATCGAAGCTTGAAGTCTATTTGGCCATGCCTACCTACAGAAGATTGCCTAATTGCGTGGTGTAGGGCAGCCAATTCGTCGACACCGAATTTGGACGCTAGATAATGAATATTGCTTTGGCTAAAACTCCAAAAAGCTTCCCCAATTATGCCAAATTTAATTTCCACATTCGGCCAATGACCAAACGCAAGATGAAATGAGCAACCCACACATTAGATTGCATATCTAACGCTGATGCTTTGGATTGAACGAGGGTTTGAATGAGAAATTAGCACCGATCAAGTTCTCGTAAAATGCCGGCTACCATCTTGTATATGAATGTTTCCATTCGAAGTATTGTATGTTAAAAGGTGTAAAACTCCCTCACATTGGCAGTTATAGATGCCAAACAATGGCATCTGTATTTTAATCGCCCAATGACGAAAACAATATCTCAACTGACATGCATGGAGCCTAATAAGGTGACTATTAGATATAGAATCCGAAATAATAAAAGAAAGGGAAAAAAAGCAAAAAAGAGCACGAGGAGAAAGGCCTAATAGGCCTGATTGGGTACAAGCTGGGAATCGACCGGTTGACTGACATATTCTCTAAGCGCTTGCCTGCCTAAGTGCTCATTAATGAATCTAAATCTTAGTTGGATTAATTCACTGTGTTTTAGTAATTAGAGTCTCATCCGGATCAATTCACTCATTTAGATTAACCTTTTAATGGGATTAGGATTAGGTCTCCTTTCTATAAACCAATTTGGACTATTGCCTCAACCATTGTAAAAAGGATGCTACCCTGGGGTTAGAGAGGAGAAATATTGGCATTAGTTTAGAACCAGTTAGGCACCTGTACTGGGATTAGTGAGAGCATTGGAAAATTGTGAGATATTTCTAGTGGAGAGGTATTAGAAATTAAAGAGACAAAATCTTGAATTTCCCATTGAGTGCATTACATGTTAATTAAGAAAGATGCTACTTTGATGGGTTCCTAGGTAAATCAGGTGGATTATCGTGAGGGCATAATCTATATCCTCCTTCTATTTTCCTACTTTGCTTCTTTTTATGATTATGTTTTTCCAAATTGCCAAAAAGGTATTCATTAGGTAGCTCCCTACCCACCGTGATTTGTTTACTTTACTTTTGCTCCTGTTAGAATCAAAATCATACCTTTCACATTTTTTAATATGATTCATATTAATATGCTGCTTGACATGTGATAATGTGATTAAAGTTTGATTTGCCATGTTGAATATTTATTAAAGTTTGATTTTCCATATTAAAGTTTGATAATGTGACTTATGTGATAACCGGCGGCGATGTAATGCATCCTATAACATCATCATACCTTCGCCCCTGAATTTAGATCCTCGGTTCTAGACTAAGGAGTAAAGGTGGTTCCAACACTAGGAATTACCCAGGGGTCTTTCGAAAACCATTTTGAAGTGAAACCAGTTGTCTTTTTAGTTGTCCCTGTCAATAATTATTCACTTCGAAAATTGATTTCAGTTTGTAAGTTTTTTCCTAAAACTCATTGGAAACTCTACTAATTAATTTTATTGCTTTCATTTTTTTTACATTGATGTTATTTTATTTTTAGGCAAAAGGGTTCTGATCCAAGACAATATAACTATCTAGATCACGATTTGGGCCCTGCACTGGCCCAAAAACCCATCGGGTTCCTGAATTAGGCTGGCTACCCTACTCCTAGATTAGGTAGCAGCTATTACTAAGGATCATACCAGGTAACTAGGACTGATTCCAGCCCACAAATCCGACTGGTTCCTGGACCAAAATCGTGGTCCAGTTCCAGTTTCCATTGATCTGTCAGCATTTATATTTCTTTAGAAAAAGGAAAAAATATTGGTAATTAGTTCAAATTACAATAAACGCCCATCAAACAAAGTCGAATCATCCATGGAGGACGACCAACCAGGGTAGTTTTCCTCGGGTTGTTGGTCCTTACAATGGCGACTCTGTTAGGGACATTTTTAAAAATGGATGAGATTCAAAATTCGACGTGGGAAATCATTTTAATTAGACTTGCATTAGGCATCCTGCATTAGAAGGTGCTGCCTTAACCAGATCAATGCCTCTAGATGACCCTGCTATTACCCCTCAGGAGATTAACTAGTCAACTTAGTGGGTGCATTAGAGTCTAGTGAGCATGCATTAATCCACCCCCTCACGATACACTTTTTGTTCCACACAACTTAGGGAAGCAACCAAAATGTTCCAATCTTGCTATGTGCCCTGTGGATGACATACGAAACATTTAGGTCTTGAGAGGACTATTCTAAACCTAACTTGAAACCTTGGTTACTTAGAAGCTTGGCTTATGTTGGAAGTCATGCGTGTACTTATATGTGCTCTTGTATGACTCAACTTTCCTAGCTCTACGAACTATGCAATGAGGCTTTAGGTCTTAAGAGAGACCAGGTTAGGAAGGTCAAAAATGTAGTGACTAGGGTTATGAACCAAAGCAGCATTGAGGCCTATTGAGCTACATGCGGCTCTTGACATCATATCCGACTTGGTCATAGCCTTAATCTAGGGAATAAAAGATCCTAAAAGGAGATTTAGCTAAGCTTGAATGAGCATAATTGGGTGTTAAACAAAAAGGGTCTGCATCTTAGCAAGACTTTAGGACTATTTTAAGAAAGTCCTGCTACGATTATCTTAGTTTGGATCTATAAAAACGGGGTAAGAATTGGTCTCTAAGGCCAACGCAAAACCTGGCTGGTGTTCTAATGGAGTCAGCCTATGCTTAATTAGGTATGAACTTGGGGTAAAAAGGGTTAAGAGCCAGGATGCTAGTATCAGAGAGCCCAATCAGGAGCCCGGTCGACTTTCATGGAGCTTGGTTATAATAGATTGGGTCTGAATATGGGGGGAAAAAAAAAGGTCAACAGCCAAGGTGCTAACCTTGGGGCCCAATATGGAACCTGGCTGACATCTTGCATCTGTTTCAATTTGGCCCATGTCAATGTGGGTCAGCATTCAGTCAGCTATGATTTTTTTTTTTTTTAAACTAGTTCATAAGCCAGCATGTCTTAAGTCTTTAATTCCCTATTGAAACTACTTAGATGAGCTAATCCTGAGCACTTTTGATTAGCTATTAGGATAGTGAAGACTGAGAAAGTATAGGAGTAGAGTCTTTGAACTGGGAGACTTCAATCATAGGAACAGTCAGAGGAAACACCACCTGTCAGGTCAAAGTCAAGATCTAAGTTCAAGACAAATCCTACACCAATTCGAATGGCATAGAGCAACGAGATCACTCAACTCATAAAGAAGATCCAAAATATAAACCAAAATGGAAGAAAGTGATAAAGAGATGAAGGCAATGGCTACCATTGTCTAAAATCTCACCAAAAAATTCCAAGTAGAAAATAATGAGCAACCCCACCATGTGGAAGAGGCCACGATCAAGGGTAGGGGGAAATAGAAAATAGGAAGGAAGGAGAACTACAGAAGAACACTCCTCAAGTTGATCCACGTATAGATCGCATAGAACAACTGCTCAAGAAATCGTCCATTTTAAATAATTATTTTAATGGTATATGGGAATTACATTAATCCCAAAATGGAAACTACCCCTAACATTAACTATGCCTAACATCAAGTTTCATGGAAATGAAACTTCTCATCACCATGTGAGAAATTTTGTTAGCGCAATGACTCTAAAGGGAATGGATAATGACATCTTCGACCTCGTCTTTCCATAGACCTTTGACAATGATGTGATAAGGTGGTACAATGCTATGGACTCATGAAAATTTATGAATTGGGATCATCTGTGCAGGGAATTCTTATGTCAGTATTCGTAAAGTGCTGACCTAGAGCTGCTCAAACAAGAAGAAAAAGAAGGGCTCTTTGAGTGCCTGGCTAAATGGAGGGCGAAGGCTGCTCGCATGGTCGACTGATGTTCTAAAGCTGATCATGTGATACTATACATTAGGAACCTCCTGCCCACGTATGGACAACACGTGCAGTTCACACTATTTGAAAGTTTCCTCACATTAAGGAATGTTAGCACGTTAATAAAGGAAGAGCTATCCAAAGAAGCACCTGCTAAGAATAACAGTAACTGGAAAGGCAACTACCAAAACAAGGATCAAAAGGCTAACAACTCCAAAGTGGTACATTTAATTAACCATTTTACCGAGCATCACCCATAATAACCACCTACACCTGAACTCTGGAACAACTTCTAGCCTAACCAAAAATTAACCTCCCTGAGATTAAGCTGGAGACCAACGCTCTTAGGCAATACCTGACCAAGTATTGTAAGTACCACCAGTCATGATGGCATGACATTGTGAATTCTGGACTTTTAAAAATAGGTTAGAAAGGATGCTCAGGTCAGGATAGCCCCCATTGCCTAAAGCAGCCTAAAAGCCCAACAATGATAAAGACCCACATGGGGATCACTAAACCATTTTGTTATTGATGACAAGGAACATGAGCCATCTATGTTCATACAAGGCACTCATGGCCCAAAACCAAGGATAAGAATGCCTACGTAACACCTAGAGGTTCTTGACCTATGGGAATGTGATGAAGATGACATAGATGAAACTAAGGAAGTTATCTGCCTATAGAAGCAAGCAATGATGACTTCTGGGGTGAGAACGAAGAAGAGGACTTCTGAGGAGAGGAAGACCAGGCAAGGGTTCAACACCTTACAAAAGCTAGGAGGCACCTAGTTAAGGAGGTCTCATAATAGACCTTGGAAAAAGAAAAGGTAAAACCAGTCCAAGAAGAAGATCTTGTGCTAATGCAATTGAAGAAAAGTAACTATCTAACAACCTATAGTAGCTTCTCAAAAGCATAGTTAACTCCTAATAGATGACCTGAACAAAATGTCCCCTAGAGCTACACCTGAGGAAATGATAGCCTTAATTACATCTAGTAAAGACACCATAATCTTTAGCAGCAAAGATCTCCCACCAGGGTGTTTGGCGCATAACAACGCCCTCTACCTAACTATGATATGTCTTCCAAAAGATGCACCCCTCGCCTTGGTCGATAATGGGGTCAGCTCTAAACACCTCCCCTTAGAGAATAGCTAAAAGGCTAGGAATCAAGGAGGGTTAGCTCTCAACACCGTCCACTCATCCAATAGGATACAATAACTAGAAAAGGTTGGTATTAGGCACTATCCTCCTCATCCTTAATATGGGCCCTATCGAAAGAAATGTAGAATTTCAAGTTCTAGATATTCCAGGCATCTTTAACTTGCTCCTAGGAAGGCCATGGCTCCATGATCACTAGGTCGTTCCTTCTACCTTACACCAGAAAATGAAAATGCTGATAAAATGGCATACGGTGACCATCAAAGGATATAACTTGTGTGCTACAATTACTAGCGAGGGGCTAGTATTGGAAATCAAGCACAATCACACTGGCAAAGAACTCTACAACTTTGAAACAATGGCAGTCCTAGAAAAGGATAAAGCTCCTCCTGACTTTGATCCCTGTTCGAATTTAAATGTGGTGCTATCCTCAAAAGGTGGGGCTACTTTTGAGGAATGGTTATAGGATGAAGAGCACCGGGGTGGACTACCTTCCCCTTAACTCAAACAGAGGATTACAAATTTGGGTTAGGGTATCAACCTACTCATGAAGAGGTGACTAAGTCTAACCAAGAAGCCCAGAATACCCTATAAAGCCCTATCCTCACACTCTTAATGGATAATTCCTACGTAAGGGAGATAACTTCCCCTTTTATGGCTTCCCTAAGCCTCGCTACAAAAAAGAGAAAGGAATCTTAGTGCTATGCTAAAGTATTCAATGACTGCTAGCTACTAGAAAAAGAGGCACTTACTAGCATGAGAGAAGATCTGTCCACCCAAGATTGGATCAGCTAGGCTGAAAGCAACATCTTTAGGATCCTGCTCAGGTAAGGACACAGGAAGAAAGAACATCCTGCTATTGTTATATCCCTTACTATGTCTAACATTAGTTTTATCCCTACCAACTTCATCGTTAAGGCTAACACTAAAGGGTACAAGCAGGTGACTTGAATAGTTAAAGATAAAGGAAAAGTGTTCACCCTAGTTATAGGGGGTAGTTTAAGAAGGTATAAGATAGAGTCTAAGAGTTAGCTTTTAGTTTATGTTCCTTCAAACTCTACATTAGATATAATTATTCCTGATTTTAATATGATGAACTCTTTTGCTTATGACTCATCTCTTTCCTTTCCTTTTGAATACTTTGCCTCTTATAATGAAAATGAAGACATAACTCCTAAAGAATTAACTAAAAGAGTGGAAGATCATGAAAATCAAACTTTCGTAGTTGAGGCTACAATCCTAATCAAATTAGGGACTTTTGACGAACCCAAAAGCTCAAAATAGAGTAATCACTAACCCTAGAGGAGCAAGAAAGTTCTACTTCACTCATGCAAGAATTTGTAGATGTCTTTGTATGGTCATGCAAAGGCATCCTAGACAAAGATTGGGATATTATTGAGCATAAAATTCCTTTCTATCCAGATGTTAAACCGGTAAAACTGAAGCTTCATATAATGAAACTAGAATGGGCCTTGAAAATAAAGGAAGAGGTACAAAAACAACTGGATGAAGGTTTATCGGGGTTGTACACTACCCTCAATGGTTAGCAAATATTGTACCAGTTTCAAAGAAAGATGGGATAATAAGAATGTGTGTGGATTTTAGGGATCCTAATAAGGTAAATCCAAAAGATGGCTTCCCACTACCACATGAAGACATCTTGGTTGATAATATGGCTAGACATATGCTCCGTTCTTTGATGGATCGCTATGCTAGTTACAACAAAGTTAAGATGGTAGTGGAAGACATGGAGAATACTAACTTTATTACCCCGTAGGGAACTTATTGTTATACTATGATGCCATTTGGGTCAAAGTATGCTGGGGCCACATACTAAAGAATGACTACCACTCTACTACATGACTTCATGCATAAGAAAGCAAAGGTATATGTGGATGACATGATTACAAAATCTAAGCAAAGGGATGCGTATTTTCCAACTCTTCAAAAGTTCTTTGCTAGATATAGAAAATACAATGTGTTTGAATAATCCACAGAAGTATGCATTTGGAGTCACTTTAGGAAAGTTGTTAGGATACATGGTTAGCCTCAGATGAATTAAGGTCAGCCCCTCAAAAATCAAGGCGATATAGGAAATACTAGCACCTGGGTATGGAAAGGAAATACAAGGATTCCTGGGTCATTTGCGATATGTTAGTCGCTCCATATCAAATCTAACAGTGATATGTGAACCCATCTTTAAGAAATTTAAGAAAGTGGTAAAGCCAGAATGGGATCAAGATTGCTAACTGGCATTTGATAAGAACATGGAATACTTGTTTAAGCCACCAGTGCTAGTACCCCTGCAACTGGGCATTCCCCTCATTCTATATCTCACAGCAACAACTACCATCGTAGGGGCTATGTTAGCCAAGAAAGTAGAAGGGGAAGAAAGGTTGTCTATTACGTGAGTGAAAAAAAGTTTCTTAAATATAAAAGCTGTTACAAGCCCTTTGAAAATAGTCACCTTGGCATTGCCAAGAAGGTTAGACATTACATGTTAACCCGTATAGCACATGTGGTAGCACCAATGGCCCTGATAACATATTTTGTTCAACAATCGGCGATAAGCGGCAAGGTAGCCAAGTGGATGATAATGTTGTTAGAGTTTGATCTACATTACATTCCATAAAAATCCACCAAAGGTAGAGTCGTGTCTGACTTCTTGGTAGACCTACCGACCAAATATTAAAAGGAGGAGTCTTTTAATTTTCTCAATGAGGAATTCCTATAGGCAGAAGAAAACATGTGGATAATGCACTTTGTGGGGCTTTAAATAAAAATGATTTGGGTTAGCATCCGTTTGGTGTCTCTGGAAGGGACTCATACCTCTGTTTCATTTAAATTGGACTTTGAGGTTACTAATAATGTGGCAGAATACAAAACTTGTATTATAGGGTTACAAGCTGCTATAGAAATAGGAGTAAAGAATTTACAACTGCACAAAGACCCCAATTTTTCAATCAATCAAACCCACAAACATGGAATGTGAGAAGTGAACCCTTGGCATCATACCAAGCTTATCTAGTGGGCCTTACCAAGAATTTTACTCACATCACTGTAGCTATCTCCCTCAAGAAGATAACCAATTCACCGATGCCCTGGAAAAATTAGCTTCAATTATCAATATCCCTAGTTCCATTATTCGATGCCATTGGCAGTGGAAAGGAGAAATATATCATCCCATCACTATGCTTTTGAAGTGTGCCATGTTGACCTCATTTCTTGGTATTATGATGTTTACCAGTACTTAGCGAATAAACAATACCCACCAAGGTCTCAATGCGCGTCAAGGTTGCTAGCCGCACAATATTTTGAGGATAAGGAAAAGTTATATTAAAATATATATATATATATATATATATATATATATATAGATATATATATATTATATATATATATATATATATATATATATATATGAGCATCAATCTACGTTGTGTGATGTAAGAAGAGGCACGAGAAATCATGAAAGAAGTTCGCAGAGGGAAATGTAAGCCATACATAAATGGTCGAATGATGGCTGAAAAGGTTCAAAGGATGGGGTATTATTGGTCTACAATAGAAGCAAACCACTATGCATACATAACAAGGTTTCACAAGTACTAGGTATACGCTAATTTATAGCATCAACTTCCCTCCTTCCTCTCAACATTGACTTCCCTATGACCTTTTTTAGTATAAGGAATCAATATTATTGGAAACATTACACCAAAAGGACAACTGGACATGAATATGTGCTTATAGCAGTTAGCTACTTCACAAAATGGGTAGAAGTGACGTCTTATGCTAAAATCACTTTAAAACACGTGGCTATGTTCCTTCTCAATAACATTATATGCAGACATTGTGTGCTACATGAACTAATACGTGATTAGGGGAACCATTTTAGAAACGAAGCAGTAGTCTTACTTGAAAAGTATAAGATTCAGCACCACCAATCATCTCCGTATTGGCCTCAGGCAAATGGAGCAGTCAAAGCAGCTAATAAGAATGTCCACAGAATAATCAAAAAAAATGGATAAGAATTATAAAGATTGGCTTGACAAACTCCCATTTGTTTTATAGGGATGTAGAATATTGATTTATGCTTCCATGGGACCAACACCATACTCCATGGTATACAAAATGGAAGCGGTGCCTCCAATCAAAATAGCAATACCCTCATATAGGGTAATTGTGGAAAGTCAAATCCTGGAGTTGGAGTGGCCAAAGTCTCGGTGCAGAGTTTGTGATGCTAGATGAAAAAAGGCTAAGAGTGTCATATAATGTTCAAATTTACCAAGCCCGGTTTTTAAGACATTTCAACAAGCGAGTTAAACCAAGGGACCTTTAGGAAGGCGATCTGTTTTAAAAGGGATAAAGGAACCAATATAGGATCTAAGAGGAAAGTTCAAACCTAACTGACTGGCCCCATACATCATCAAAACAATATTACTAGGGGAGCAGTGAAGCTTATCGATATGAATGAAGAGGAATATCCTCAATATATTTATCTTGATCAATTGAAGAAATATTATAGCTAACAAGTTCACATTTTTTCCCTTTGAAGTCCACAATAGGCTTTAAGAGGAAATAAATTTTGGCTCTGTTTGATAAACAGCTGTTAGCTGTTAGCTGTTACCTATTTGTATTAGCTGTTAGTTGTTTAAATTAGTTGTTTGCACAAACTGTTTGAGTTAGCTATTAGCTGTTACCTATTTGAATTAGTTGTTTATAAAAAAATAGTTTAGTGAAATTAGCTGTTTCTAGTAAAGTTGTGAGACAAAAAGCTAATTCCCCATAAAGCTCTTCCAAAAAGCTAATAAAATTAGTATTTTCAAAATTAGTTTTTTGGACCTAAAAAGCTATTTAATCAAACACCTAAATTAGTTTTTTGACTAAGTCAAACACCTAATTTTGGTTTAAAAAGTTATTTTTGGCCAAAAAGCTCTCTAAAGACTTGTTTACCAAACACCCCCTTTGACTTGCCTCTTTAGTCGAACCTATAACAAGTTCACAACGCCCATGCTAGGCCCACACACAAATAAATACATGTAATTAAATAAATATAGGACTAATGAACTACAAAGGCATGATTCCGCACTCTAGACACATAGGAAGCCCTAACGACTCGGACTACTAACTTATTGTTTGTGTACTCATTCCTATAAAAAAAGGAGGCCAAGTGAACTACACAGTCCAAGGCAATAGGCCCAACAAGCCAGGCATGGGAAAACATGCCAATTTCCTTTGTGTAAACCGGGCCGGGTTCTCAGCAAAAGTAGGCTGGGTTGCATCATGGTAACTTAGGCCAAACTCCGAGTGTTACTAGTAGAAAGGGATCAGGAACACGCAATTAGAAAAAGTTCAAATAGTTTAAGGGCTTGCAATAACGATAACAAGAGCAAAATTATAGTACTTTTATCCTAAAACAATAACAAAAGCCAAAATT
Source organism: Carnegiea gigantea (assembly GCA_029747015.1). Classification (NCBI taxonomy): domain Eukaryota; kingdom Viridiplantae; phylum Streptophyta; class Magnoliopsida; order Caryophyllales; family Cactaceae; genus Carnegiea; species Carnegiea gigantea. The sequence goes on from JAKOGI010002087.1 coordinate 10,947, forward strand.
CCTAATCCTTTTTCAATTTTTTGTCCTTTATGACCAAGGCTATTTTTTTTGGGGGCAGGATCCTTAGCTCTCTACGTCTCGCTTTGAGATGAGTCATACTCAAGTTTTCTTACTAGTAGCATTCTTTTTAGCTTAAAGAAGCCTCCTTACCTTGGCATCATGCTTAGCCATCTCTTCAAATAGTGCTAGAGACAAATGGGGAGTATGGGATGGATGACACATAATGGTAGGATGAAGAAGCCAGTAGTCCACCCAAGACTTAGTGCTAGCAGGATCTTCCCTGTAGCTCCTAGGGGCAATACAATCTAATGTAGGGATATCTATGACCAAGCTGCCCTATTACTCATCCCGATAAAACATAAGTTCTTGTGAATAAGCCAATAAGAGGGACATGCGCAAGAGTTCCCTATTGGTCACAAATCATCATATATGTCACTAGTGAACTACCCAATGGAGAGGAGGATCCTTCTCTAAGAAACTAATCCACCTCGCGATAGAATGATCTTTGAAGAGTCTCTCCCTTTGGCAAAATTGCAGTGTACGTGTCCACATTCTGTATAACTTCTATCAATCTCAGATGCTCCAGTAGCTAAATCTACATATAAATAGAATTTAAAAAAAGAAGGATGAAGAAGAGTTAGCAAGGCCCAAAGGATACCGACCGGGTTCTCCGGCCAAACAAAAAAGACAGGAAACGAGAAAACAAAACAAAAAGAAAAATTAAAAAAAGAGGGACAAAATAAGCAAGACCAAATAAAAACTCAACTATATTCCCTAGTCCAATGGGCTTGAAAACTACCTGTAGCATCAACGGACTACCCGTAAAGAATTGATCTAGATGACAACGGATACGGTCTGGGCATAGTATGGTCTCAACAATAACAAGCGACATTGGTGTTTGGTCCCAGTGCACTGCTTTTGCTACGCTCAAAAGCATCGTAGGTCCTCTAAACCACCCACAAATAGGAAGGCCTTGAGAAGATCAAGGAGCATAGCTCTACGCTTGTATACACCATCAAAACCATGATTATTCTTTTGAAAATAGGATATTAATGCCATCAAGTCTACTTCATCCCTAAAGAGTACGGTTACCACATCATTCTTGCTTAGACCTAAGACACTACTGAATTGAGAGGAAAACGTTCCTTGCGCTATAATGTATAATAGGAGAACAGTAAAGGGGGAAACCAACAATGGCACCAAATTCATTAACTAATGGACACAGTTTGCGCCTCCCAAAATAGAAGATGTGAAGTTCAAAATCCACAACATCAACGTAAAGGACCCAGGAAGTTAGCACCCTTTTAAATGACATCGTGTTCTTTTTTGAGCTTATAGGATCACACTACCATTTGATAGAACTCAAAGAGCAAGTAGCTTTAATTTATAACTGCAGGAAAAGCTGATCTAATTCCAAGTAGAATTGAACCAAAATATACCGGGAGGAACTAGTCGAGTTCCCTTTTTTCACTGAGTCAATAGCTGAGTCCAAATTAGACTGCATAATGCCAACTCCAAGCAGGACTCGATAGAGTGGCAAAATGGAGAACCCGAATGGTATCCCCGGTAAGACACCGAGATGGTTTTTACCGCTTTTATTTTTAGTTTCCCTTCACAGCTTATAAACTCCAATTATTTATAATTTGGAAGTTATTCAATAACATCTTCGAATTATTGCCTAGGACCACCAAGCTTTTAAGTACTTATCATTTTTTAAATTTTTTGTCTTTCTTATTTTTAGGGGATATGAGGGCTAATCTACATTAGAGTCACAACAGAGCTGTGTAAAATTTGTATGATGCTGCCAGTACATAAAAGTATGGTTACATTACAGCATCATAGTGAAAGTATCATAAATAGACCTAACGAGTTGCTCTTACTGATTATCTGGGAACTCACTACTATTTCCACCAAAGAAATAGTCAATATAGCCTGAAGCATAACCATATTCAATTGAGGCAAAAATGGTTCCTACGTCAGCTCAACGATTGCCCTAGGGGCCCAAGAAGGGTTTGGAGGATAATCATATATCACCCTAAAAGAGGAATAGCCATATAAAATGGGGCATACATGGGTTCTCCCATGGAAGTGGACATAGCACAAGGATCTTTAAGGTTGTAAAACTGAAGCGATTTCACTGTAAGGGGAGAATGGACACAGGCTTCTTCCTCTGGCGCGAGACAATGTAAGAATATCTTAAGCTTTTGTAGTAGAATGCCTTCAGGAACGAAAGACACGAGACCTTTATGGCCCAGCATCTTCTTTAGACCCCTTTTCATAAATAAAGAGTCAATGAAACAGAGTAATGTGCAAAATTAACTTATAAAGAGTAAATCATCTCATCTATTTGAGGATGATGGTAGTTAAAAAGGTTCATAAATGCTCTTCTCATGGAGTGAAAATGACGTGCTATCAGTCCAAATTATTGATGATTGTATTAAATAGAAGAAATAGTCAGGAGGTAGCGATTTAACCGTGATAAAATGGTAAGCAACACACTTACCCCAGTAAAAGGGGGAGGAAATAGTAGTTTAGTGCATTCTAATGTAGGAATCAAAGGAATCTTCACGTAAGTGGCCTGCTCCCATTCTTCTGCTACTGAACATTTAGATTTGGTGTAGGAGTTTTGGTAGTCAATACTTATAAAAAAGAATTGCTAACAATAGCATCATAAAATGCTGAGATAAGGAAAGGAAGTAAAGGAAAAAATATACCAAAAGAGTCATGAGCTATTGAAGATAAGTGGCATAATTGCCATGGTGATCAACATAATTCACAAAATGGATGCCCACCTTCATCTCCGCCATACCATCTAGAGTAAGAGCTCTCATATAAAACATAGACCTGGGTGGATCCAGGGGAGCAAAGGAATGCCACTAGTTAAGAGCTTAGATAGTAACCTGCTGACCCAAGTACCAGACGAAGTTGTAGGGCCCTTTCATAAGGACCTGCCGCTGAGTGTAGAATTGAGCAACCTCAACTTCATGAGTTGGGCTACAGTTCTCCCGTGGACCAAAATTAGCCTACAAAAAAAGGAGCTCAGAAGAGTAAAATCCTTAGGTTGTGATAGTTTTAAAGGAAATGACATTACTGTTTCTGTATTAATAGCTATAGGGAGATGCTGAAGATCTCCTAATTGCAACTATCACTGAGTTTGATTGTGCTTGGTCTACAAGGCCATTGTCGGGAAACTTGTGAGTGCCTGTGATCTCTGTAAAAGAGCTCAGAAGTATTTAAAACCAAAGCTACGAAATAAAACAACTGGTGTGAAACACTATCGAGTACGAAGAAAAGTAAAAAAAATTAATACCTTAATAACTCTCCATAAACCCTTAAGCGGTATACTCATACGTTGTTCCCTATGCGTTTGCTCGGTTTTCTGCACTCCCTGATACATTCCGTGAATAAGGATGGAATAAACAGGAGCACCCTAATTCAAGTTTCTTACTCAATTCAGGTCAACAAGGTTCACTAAACAATGAAAATGGCAGTAGTTACTGAGATCAGCACAGATGGTCATGCTAAGAAGAAAAGTGAGAATGATACGACACTGCTGCTTGGGTGAATGTTATGCCCACCGCTCATCGTCATGCATTAAGTTGACAAGAATGCTATAAGAGAAGTGATCTTCATGAGCAATGGATTCCATGATAAGACCAAAAAGATGAAGGAGTTAGTGACGATGAGTGTGAAAAATCTTCTTGGTATATTAATAGTTCCCCTGTAAATCCAAGACCCGTTAACGCTGTATAATTGAAAGGGGGTAATAGTCATTTCATCGAATAGGAGGTGAGAGGTGTTAGCAATGTCCTAGAATATTTCAACCACACCATGAGTAAAGCAACAATCTATTAAGCCCACTGATCTGCTTAATGCAAAGTAGAAGGCACCAAGCCCTACATGCTCCAACACTAAAGGGATTTGACTCTCTGATATCCTAATTCCCTTATAAATTTCATGGGTGCACCTACACCCATAATTAGATTATCCTGAAAAAGGAAAGGATGAAAAAACAACATTAGATTAAAAATTAGATCAAAATAAGAATAAGAGGCAAAGAAAAGACACACTCATAGCATTTGTGGCAATATGACGACCGCCATCCAGTAAAAGGTCATCTCCATCCCAAGCATCGATGGGTTTCCATTCATTCTGAATGAAGGAATCCTAAGGGAGCCTTTCCTATTTGCAAGGTGGGTGAACTCTTTTTACACTCATGGTTCTTTGAATACAACTACAATATCCTTGATGAAAAAAAGAGAAAATGCAAAGAGTTGAGAGGAAAATGCATATCAAATGTAAGAAAAGAAGTTGGTGTGATTTATACAAAAGTAAGGGGGCTATTGATAAAAGAACAGAGCAATTGAAGGAGGTGGAAACTGGCTAGGTTCCACTTAAAGTTACCTTGCCAAAAGTGTCAAAACAAATCATTCGAAATCAAGGAGAAAAAAAAGTAAAAGAAAAGAGCCAAAAGCAATGGGGAACCTAGCTGTCATCCATCAAGGGGAAGAATTCAAGGCTCAAACATCAAATATGTATAAAAATAAGAAAGGGAAAAAAAAAGGAATACTAGCATAGGGACCAGACCGATACTCCTCCCTATACATGCAATCTTGAAAAATCAATCAATAAGTAAGAATCCAAGGGAAAAGAGCCTATGGAACCAACATCATATGCATGTCTTATCAAAAGAGCAAAAAACATGAAGGACAAAAAGAAAGAATAAGTTAAGAGGCTCGGCCAGTTCTCAAGGAGAATAATAACCACAAGCACTACCTTCCCTATGCATCAAAGTAGGCTACAAGTTGCAAGCTAGAAGAGGAAATGGCAAAGGGGACCCTGCAGGGTTCATTAGCACATGCTGAGTAAGTCATGAGTCAAAACTTATCAATCTAGCACTCAAACTATTTAAGGCATGTACTAGCTTTGATAATAATGGAGGAAAGAAAGTGTTGGCAAGAAGATATTAGCAAGCAAATGGGGTAAGTTTCCTTAAACAAATCATAAAATTCAAAAATTCGCTAGACCGAAAAAGTTTGCCAATCCGGCAAAAGGATAAATTCAAAATCCCGCTAGGCCGGCGAAAAGTCCGCTTATCTGATGAAATGATAAATTCAAAAGTCTATTAGACTAGTGAAAGGTGCGCTAATGTAACGAAAGGATAAATTCAAAAATATCCCAACTAAAACATAACCCTCAAAATATCAGCAACATCCCCAAGTGATGTCATAAGAAAAACTGCCTTAAAAAAAATAAAACCAATGCCAAATCCTTTTATTGCATCATTTTTTTGTTTTTTTGTTTTTTTATTTTGTTCTTTTCCAACATATACACATTTTTTTACACACCTTTGGTGTGCTTCATTTTTTTTCTCTCTCTTCTTTTTTTTTTTCTTTAAGAGGAGGATAACGGCAAAGGAAACTATGCATTTTTCAACACTTAATTTTCTTGTAACTCGCAAAACATAACCCAATTACCTTTGAAGAGAAAAATAAAGCATGAATCCCTTATCATGGCTAACGAAACCACAATATCCATAAAAGGTTATTGTCCATAAACTACTCTCAATCAATTATGAGAACTCTATAGCCTTAACTAAAAAGGTAAGACATATGCATGTGGCCATAGATAATAATATAGGTTCTCATCAATAAACATGATAAAGGCTCAAAGGGGTAGCAATAGATAAATCATTCACAAAAAGGTGGCTATTTGGTCAATGTAGCTCATAAAGTCAAAGAATGCCTCAATCATGTTGCCTAAATGTGCATGCTACATGTGGTCTTGAACAAGAGTCTTAGGGACTTGAAATCTAGGAGGAGTCACATGAAAATATGAGACTAAATTGATGAATTAGTCTACTCTGGCTCAAAATCTCACAGGGCAAAGCTCATCTAACTCTTTGAATTTCATATGCCAAATACTCATGCCAAGATCGTTAAGTAAACAACTCATATCTAATATGAAGGTTAAAACATGAAGCATGTTTGAAAACGCTGAAACAAACATTTGTTCATAAATCAGCCTAAAAAAAGGGGTCAAAATAGGCAAACGAAAGCCACTTTGTCTAAAGACTCATCATCAGAGGATTTATAAACTTTTATTTTTCTTTTTTTTGTGTTTTTTTGGTTTTTGGTTTTTTTTGTTTGTAAGCCCAAAATGCAACTAAAAACAAAAAAATGTCATAACAAAACTAAAACAAAGAAAGAAACCTAGAAAACTAAATAATCAACTAAAAATGCGAACTAAGCCTAAATGCATGACCTAAAAAAAACATAAATTTTCGGACATCCACAACACACATGTATACAAGCACGAATGGCTATAACAACTCCCCATGCTTGGATAACGCATTGTCCTCAATGCAAGCATAAAACTCTAAAAGGGAGGGGAGAGGGTGGAGGAGAAGAAGGAGAGTGAGGTTAACAAATGTGTCAGTCCCGCCAAGTCTCTAAGCAAGCCCTAAAGTCTTGGAGGTATTGGTTCTGGGAGGTAATCATCCCATGGAGCTCAACATTGCACTCCTGAACAAAGCCCTGGAATGAGGCATGCTCAATTTCTACATAAGCTCGTAGAAAAGCTTGCTGCTCTTGATTTACCGAACGGTATCATGTAGGTCAAGATAGTCATGAAAGAAGGATGGTTAGCAGGAGCTAGAAGCCCTAAGGTGAGGCCAACTCTTCATCACCAGGCAAAAAATAGAGATGGGCCCTGTTCAGAAGAGAGGTGCGATCAACATTTAGGAGAGGTATAAGCCAATTCCTAGGATAAATCAAACAAATACGCCCATCATCAACCTTACAAAATTTCATCTGTTCAAAAGCAGCCATGTTCAACTGCTCTAAACTTGTAACTCTATTATCGGGGTTTGGTTCAAGTCCAACCAACCTAACAATGGGGGTAGTGAGGTCTCCAATGACAATCCTATGTGTAGATCTAGTGGCTACACTGCATAACTGATTGACCAAGAATGACCCGGGTCAATCGGTCTCCTTCAAGCATGCTATACAAAAAATATAATCCAGACAGGCTAGGCACATTTAAACTATCCTCTAGGGCAAACAAACCACAAGCTAATAATCGTTGGGCCACACGAATACAGGGGTTATGAATAACGATGCCTTTGGAATTACTAGTGTCACACCGATGATCTCAAGAAAGTTCATACCAAAAAGTATTTGGATTGAATTCCTTAGGGACATGGCGATATAGGAGGTCCATATTTGGTGGAAAAACAAATATGCTATTAAAGGCACAAAAATTAAGCTCATAAAACTCCCTATTAAGATAAAAGAAAATGTAGCCCTTTTGACATCTAGGGCCATTCGTGACCTCAACATGCAATGTGCTTAGGAATTCAAGTGTGAGGTCCCGATAGGTGTGGTCTTGAGTTTCTAAAAATTGACCCATTCCACCTCGAGCAAACAACCAACGAATATCATCCAACAATCCCAAATGATTCAACACATCATCATCGTAATATCGACTAGCTACCACAAGTTTACTACTCAAAGCATTATATTTAGCAATATGTTCAAGATTAGTTAAACCAAGAGGGTATAGAATGTTACCTCGGTTTCTCATGGTGGTTGATGTTCGAGAGCTTCGGGGAGCTCGTTGTGGCCTTAACTTGAAGTCCCAACTTCTTGTGCAGTTCTTGCCTTCTTCTTTGATGTCATAATGGTGTAATGTGGATGATAAACTCTTAAAAAATTAAACTAAAAAGAAGATGAAAAGAAAATTCCTAGAAAATGAAAATTTTGAGAAAAGGGAAGTAGATGGTAAAGAAAAATGGAAGAAAAATGAAATTTGGAAGAATAAAAGTGAAAAATGGAGCTGTGAAAGTTATGGGTATGGAGATGGAAAAACAATGGGAGAGAAAGAAGGCTTGAAAGTGAAAAACAAAGGGAGATTTGGAGTTAAGGTGAAAAAAGGAACTGAAAATGGAAGAAATTTGATAGATTTTGATGAAAAATTGAAGGTTTTAGGTGAAGTGGTTATGGAGGTTTTAGAGAAAGAATAGAGTGTGTAGAGAGAGTTGTGTCAAGTTTGAGGAAGAAGATGAAAAGAATGGGGTCCAAGGGGCTTTGAAAACCCTTGACTGCAGACGTGGGCTCACCACTGACCGTGGTGGTGGCCACGGACCATCCGCGGTCAGCTTTGGTCCCGGATGTTTTTGTGCTTTTCTCTCTTTTCTTATTTTTCTTTTTCTTAGAGCCTTTATGAACCGTGGTGATGTCCATGGAAGTTCTAAAAAAGCCTCTTATTATGCATTTTTTATAATGTAATTAATTTCTAGTGAAGGTTTTAAAGTCCGAAAACACGAAATACAACTAAAAGGGTACATAAAAAGGAAAAAGTAAAGCAAACACTTGGGTTGCATCCCAAGAAGCACTTGTTTAAAATCGGGAGCTCGACCTTTCTTCTATTCTGCTTCAAGTTCATTGAAAACGTAGGCATCATTTTTATTGCAAACCTCGAAATTGAAATCTTTCAACTGAAGATACCATCTTAGATACTTAGGTTGGAGGTCCTTCTTCTTCATCAAATTACGCTACAGCATACCATCAGCATACTAGACAAATCGATAGCGGGCTCCATCAGAAGGATCACTATCATCATAGTCAATCCCAAGATCAGAATCCAAATTGACTCCTTCCATCGGAGGTAAGGAAAGAACTACTTTGACGAACCTACAATAATAACTCATGGAAGACTCATTCAAAGCATAGGCCTCAATCTCAGGTGTGCTAGATGGTGTAAGAGTAGGAAACTATACCTTAACATATCCCTGGTAGGGATCCTCAGTTGAAATCCCATCAGAATCAGAAGGGTCAGGACAACTCCAATCACCCTCCATCTCAATTTCAGGAGAAAGGTGAAGTCCATCAAATAGGAAAGAGTTAGGGAAAACGACTTTCTCATCCATGAAACAAACCGTAGCATAACACCCCCTACTTCAAATGTTATCTGCCCCGCTTTACATCAATAGTGCAACCTAAAGTAGCCAAAAAGGGTCTTCTAAGAATAATTTAGGCACCGTCAATCTTAGTCATATCAGCAATGATAAAAACTCTTCTAACACTCGAAAATCTCATATTTTTATGGGCACATCTTCCAACGTACCCAATGGTCGTGTTTCAGAACCATCTGTTAATTAGAGTGAAAAGGGTGTAGGTTGTAATGGTCCTAAATGAAGTTTATGTAACATTGAGTATGGCATCAAACTGACACTTGCACCAATGTTACATAGGGCTCTTTCAATCTTTACTTTTCCTATGACACAAGGGATAGAAAAGCTACCTGGGTTAGGATTCTTAAGGGGAGAGACTTTGGGAATCTCAAAGTTATCATCTTCTCTAAAAGTCATGGGCCTACCACCATCATTTCTTTCCTTACTCTCAGCTATGATCACTTCTCTACCCTTCTCAAGTGTTACGTCATCAGGATCCTCTACCCCCTTTTTTCAAGGTAACATAGTTACACTACTTGCAGGGGTTAGATTCGGGCTTATTAGGCAGTCTACCTGGAGGTATAGATGAAAATTTAGCTTATTGAGCTATTTGAGCTTCCAACATCTTATTGTGAGTAGTAATCACATCAACCTTAGAGGCTAATTACTTAATGTACTCATCTTGCTTTTGTTAAGCCAAAAGTATATTCTCCATTATAAACTCTAAGTTCGATTTTTGAGATGCTTGTTGAGGATAGAATGATCTTTGAAATCCAAGGGTGGCCTAAAATTCATTTGGGGCACGATTGGAGCATTAGACTTATGAGAGAAATTGGAGTGATTTCTCCAACCTGGATTATATGTGCGAGAGAAGTGGCCATTTGTTCATCTAGGGTAATAGTTGTTTACATAATTGGCCTAATCACTTACATCTTTAGCAAAAGGACTATCCACTAGACAATGCACAATCAAATGATCAACTTATCCACATATATCACATGATGGGGAAAGGGTACTTGAACTAACAAAATTAACATTCAAGGGTTCCAATTTTTGAGACATAGTAGCAACTTTAGAAGAAAGCATAGAAATAGCATCTAATTCCAACTTACATCCAACGTCCTTGGGTTGGGCTCTCTCAGACGACTACTAAAAATTGTTAAGTGCCATCTCTTCTACAAGATTGTATGCTTCATCTTAAGTTTTGTTCATAAGAGTACCTCCTGCTACCGCATCAATAGTAGACCTCAATGGTCGAGTGACTCCATTGTAAAATATTTGCACAATTATCCATCTTTGAAGACCATAGTGAGGAAATAATCGTAAAAGATCCTTGAATTGCTCCTAAGCTTCATGTAACATCTCATCTTCCATTTGAGAGAAAGTAATGATTTGATTCTGCAGGCTTACTGTCTTACTCGGAGGAAAGAACTTGGCAAAAAAGACTTTTGTAAGCTCATCCCATGTCGTTATGCATCCTGGAGACAATGAGTGAAGCCACACCCTCACCTTATCCCCGAGTGAAAAGGGAAATAGGTGCAAGCGAATGACATCGGTAGAAACTCCGTTGAGATTTAACGTGTCACACACCTCTAAAAAGACCGAGAGATATAAGTTTGGATCTTCTAACAGGTTGCCTTCGAATTGGGATTGTTGTACCATTGACATAATTGCTGGTTTGAGCTAAAAATTGTTCGCTTCTACATTTGGCCGAGCGATGCTCAAGGAAATGCCGTAGACACCCAGGGTAACAAAATCCCGAAGTGTCCTTCTTTGGTCACCTCCTATTCTTGCCATTGGTGAAGAAACTGCTTAAGCCTTGGGTCTTTGCTCTTCTACCCTTAATTTCTTCCTTCTAGAGCGAAAAATCCTTTTGATTTCTAGATCGAATTCAAACAAGAAGGGACTTTCCATATACGGAGAAATCTACAAAATTGGCAACAAAACTACCAACGCAAATCAAAAATATAAAGAAAAAGAAAATAACGATAAAATGCTTAGTCGGTTTCTAAGGGCTAAATCAATATCTACAAATTTGATTCTCGGCAGTGGCACTTGACCTATGTCGGTAAGGGCACGGGTGTTGTAGTTTAGTAAAGATATCGTTCGCACGAAGACCAATTATAGTCTATTGAGTTTTGTCCTATAAAAGTGCCAAGCAAGCAATTTCAATAAAAAGTTTGAATGACATAATAACCTAATTGGAAAATTCAATCAATTAAAAGAATCTAGGGATTTGTTTCACCTTGTCAAGATGTGGATCAATGAAATATATTATGTGCTTGATCTATAATGGGGGATTGAAAGGTGTGCAACTGCATTTAGAATTCAATCTTCTTTCGAAATAAACTGAATTGTCGAAACTAACCAGTCATTCTTTCCAATGTCCTCCTTTAGTCTAAGTTATAGATCTTTGATCGCTAAAGGGCCCTCTTAACAAGAAAATCTCTTTCAAGTATTGCTAAGTCAAGTCCTGCCTTGTCAATCAAATAGCAAGCTTCACCTTTCAGTCCTTCACTTAACTATTCAGAATTAGCAAATGAATTTGACCAAAATTCAATCACAACAATTTCACACACAAGATAGAATTCAGCCAATCCCAATCAAGAATGAGTACAACTAAATAAAGATGAAAATCAAGGGTTTTCCAACTTTGCAAGGGCTCCAAAGTGGCAAGTACTTCTTCAACACTCACGCTCAAAACTACTAAAAATCTAAGCTAAACTTAGAAAAATGGAAAAAGAATGGAAAAACTAGAGAGAATGAGTTCTCTTTCTTTTGTGTGTCTCTTCTCTGCTGCCAAAATGGCTCTATTTAAAGAAGGACACAATCAACCTCAGCCATACAATGAAGGAAAACGAGCATGCTTGCTATTATGGTCTCACTACGGGCCGTGACCTTTACAACGGATAGTCCGTGGTGTGCTCTGTCTCGGTGATCTTCTGTTCTTTCTTCCTTCCACGGGTATGGTGACTTGAAGGTGTTCATGGGGAGTCAAATTACATTCAATTGTGGTCAACTTTAGGGTGAAATGGTCTAAAAACCTGTAAAATACAGAAAAGAACCGTACCCGAGTGTAAAACCAAAGAAGGTATATAAATTATACTATAAAGCACATAATTCTCCATAAAAATGGCACAAAATGACCTAAAAATACTGTGCACTTTAAGGACTTATCACATAACTACAACCCATCACCCTTATTACCTCCATTAAATTACTAAGAATCTAGCCTAAATTCTGCATTTGATCATGATTTAGTCAAGTCATATACCAAGGTCACAATTACATCCCTAAATTAAGGCCGAAATTTATGGTTTATTAATTTACTTTAAAATTCTCTCCCTTTAACTCCATTCCCCCTCCCTCCTTCACCTCAACCTGAAGCTTTTCTTCTTCTTCCTTTCTCTAATGGCAAGAATCCACAAACATTCAATCAACCTTTAATTACATTCCAAACTCCATGGAATCCTTTAAATTACAACAAAATTAACTCATAGTAGTTTACTTTCACAATTATCACTCAAACCCCCATCTTTCCATAAGCACCCATGAGCATCCATTAAATTCCAATGCCTAAAATTTATCATTAAAAACTTCAAATTTATGCTAACAACACTCAATTGATGCTTAAAAGTATAATTTATCAACTAAAACAAGAAATAAAATATGAAGGCAAGTGAAAAGAGGACTGGAGATTCACCTTCCAATTACGCAAAGGGTAAGAGGAAAAGGAGTGGGGAAGGGTGGTGCCTCAGCTGGCGGCACCGGCGACTGCTCTTTAAACACGATACCGAATGAGATGTGTGGCTAGTTGCGGGCAAAGGCTATAAGCATGGTAAGGCAGGGTTACGCGTGGGAATGGGAGAAGTAGGGGAGGGGGTGTCCTACGTAGGGGGGGCAAGGGGTTGAGTGAGAAAAAGAGGTATGTTTACTGATTTAGAGCTTGTTTGGCCTAATTTGTGAATAACTGCTTTTATTTTTCAGAAGTAATTTTTTCAAAAACTGTTTTTGTAGAAATTAGAAAGTGTTTGATCTAATTTATAGTAGAAGTGTTTTTGAAAGAGTTGAATTGTTTGGCCTAATTTTTGTGAAACTATTGTTTTTGTTTTTAATTTTTTTTTACATTTTCTATTTTGGTCTTGAAAAATGTCAAATTATCCACCGCAAATAGTGACACGTATTTCTGACCTTTTTCAGGACTTGATAGATGAAAAGGAGCAATAGCCACCCATTGCTCAAAGCCTCAGTTGTGAAGAAAATTAAGTAAATACTTTACTTATGTCCACATTAGCATTTGTTTGTTTGTTAGCTATTGAATATGTCTTGTCAGAAAAACTAATGATCATGAAATCACTTTCTCTCTTTCTCCACTATCTCTCCTCATATGTTTTTGTGTTCCACTTCATTGTTTGAAATCACTTTCTCGATGAATTAATTGATCATTATAAAAAAAAAATAGCTAATTTTTCTGAACCTACATTAGCAAATGGCATGAAAAATTGAGATATATGGCTTTAATATGGATAATTAGGGATCCAAAACTCAAAGTAAGAATAGAACTGGTGATTAATGGTAACACAGGGAAGCATGATAAAAATCTGTATAGAAGTTGCAGTGGGATTATTTTCTATTGAGATACGATTGGATGGGGGGCGGTGGAGAGAGAGAGATGCAGAATCTTTGGGTAGAATATGTTATATTTGTACGTGTGAAATATGTGGGTATTGGATGGGAATTTGTTTGATTCTCATGGGCATATTAGTCTAGATGCAAATAATATTTGAGTGTCCTCTGTAAATAATACTTAAGTGCCCCCCATATTATAAGACATGCTCCACGAAAATCTATAATCAGAAGCAGCAAATTGCTGCTTTTGTTTCTGGGGGCAGTTTCTTTCAAAAGTATTTTTCAAAAACAATTTTTAGTTTTTTAAAAAATAAGTGTTTGGCCTGATTAGTGTTTTTGTGGTCTAAAAACACTATCAAAAGCTAGGCCAAATAGGTACTTAGATCAATTTTGATCCAAATCTTACCCCCCCATCTAGATTTTTCTTGTATTTCTAGCTCTTTTCCTTTTTCTTTGAAGTTAAGACTTCGTAGATTATCTAGGAGAGAATTATAAGCTAACCTCCCATTACTGGATATCTATACTTTTGTATTCATTTTTATTTTGTTTATTCACATCATTGTTTGATTTACATAACATAGGTGAGCAAATTGTACAATATATGTATGTTTTGTGACAAATTATAATTTTAACCACTTTTCTAAATGGCATAATTTTTGTCTATTTATAAGTTCTGAATAATTTTTTTTTGTACGGAGCATGGCTAGGTTCTTATTTTGAAGACACTTTGCCATTTTAACCTACAACCGCATAAATATTTCAACACAAAATTAAAATGTGGTGCTCAACTTTGTTATATTGAAATTAACTAAAGCAACGGACATGTATTAAGTTCGGCTATTACATGATCTAGGTACCTCATTTCACTACAAGAAAATCCAGTTTTCATAGCACTGAAGTTTGCCACAACAAGCTCAAATTTTGCTACAAAAACTTTTTTGTGGGAATTTTTAAATTGTCACAAAAAGTGCGTCACAAAAGATTTTTGTGGCAAATATTGAAATTGCCATAATTTTCATACTAATTTGCTACAATTGCATACAATACGTAGCATGTCTTATCCTGGTACAAATGCACCATTTGCTACAAAAAGCGATATTTGTCGCAAGTTGTATTTTCTACAAATTAGCTTGGCCGCAATTTGCATTGACTTTATAGCAAGCAACATTTGCCACAAAATAATATGCCAAATTTTATTGTAATTATATTTTATATCAATTTCAAATATATATGTAGTAATATTATTAGTATTCGTTGTTTATAATTATTTTATAAAATTTATCAAATACATTTGGAGAACTATAAATAAATGAAAATATATGAAGTCATGCATGAAAGAAAATTGAATCAATATATAATTACTATATGAGGTTCATTTACATAACAGCTGGTGGAACCTTAGCAGCTTTGTTCATAATTCCTAAACTATGGAGAGTCTCAACTTAATTCCATAAGTATTCAAATTTGAAAAATTACGCTTGCTCTAGGAAATAAGCGAATAAAAAAAAATTAATGCTACGTCATCGTTATTTTTTCTTTACTCTGAGTGCTAGTGTTGCTCATGAGAACTAGACATCTACAGCAAAAACATGAAAATTTAAACAAGCATTAGTCCTTTTAAGTCTCGTGATTTTTAAAAAAATGAAATTTAATTACAAAAAAATTATATCATTCAAGTTTCAAGCAAAAAATTCAAAGAAGAGTTGTAACATATGAAAGATCTTAAAACAACTGTAATACCCGTGTGCTTTATATTCCGTTAAGTTATTCATAATGTCTTTTTGCGCTATGAAAACCATATTTTATTAACGATATGAGATAAAATTATTTCTAAGTGCCTATGTGAGCGTTAATTTTATTAAAAAGGATGTTACTGTCACTGTTATTATTATTACTATTAATATTATTATTAGTTTTGAAAATCCTTCAAAGATTTCTAATAAGCGCTACTAACGGTTACTAACGAGTATTAAATCGATTAGGAACCCGAATACGATTAGGTTGTCAACCTTAGATACAGTTCGATGTTTGTTGAATCGAACCTCCATAGATTTGGAAACGAATAGTTGATGAAAGATTATATTATAGAATTGGGTTTAGAATTCAGATTACGAATTAGATTAGCGGTGTTAAGTATCGAACAATTTGGTTCAAATAAATACGAAATAGGGAGGGGTAGTCTGGTAATTTCGCACGTGACCCTCCTTTCTCCACCTCCCGTCACCCCCCCGACAGTCTCACTTTCTCTCTCTGCTCTGCCCGTCTTCTTCCTCCTCCTCTCCTCCTGCTCCATTTACGTGGCCTTCAAGCTCAAAGCCCAAAAGACTTTCGCCACTTCCTACCTACAAATTCGCCCATTCGACCACCCCTACCACTTGGTGAACGTTTGGAGCGAATTTGGGTCGAAATTCAAAGCCTCTTGCCACGATTATGGAGGGTTTTGGGTGCCGAATTGAAGCTCGAACGCGTGCCCAAGTAAGGCCATGCAATTTAGCTTCTAGTTGCTTTCAATCTTCTATAAATTGGGGTGAAAATTCGTATCTACAAACACCCAATTCAATCTCAAGTTGATAACTGAAATTTAGGCTTGTTTAGGGCTCGAATTAGTCGAGTTTGAGCGTGAGTCGGTGTTGCTCGTGTGACCAGAAGGCAAGGCCAGAGTTTGGAGCTGTTCAAAGTTCCTAAAGTTAAACCGGTCAAGCCTGCGATCGAACACCTAGCTCGGAATCAAGGTGGGGATTTCCTTACTCCTTTACTATTAATTTCAACGATTTTAACTAAATTAGTTACCGCATGTTGATTTGAGGTTGGGAATCAGTTTGGGTGAACTTAGAATTGAAATTGAGAAAATTACGAATATGATATTAATTGTGGGTTAATTGTATGTTGAAACTGCTATTGGATTATTAATGGTTAGACAGTTTGGAAGTTTGCTGAGTTAATAGTAATTAGATTATCGCCTTAAGTGTTGTCACTTCTCAGTTTATTAGCCTAAATCATGTTTCGAAGTCTAAAAATGCTAATCGGGTCAATTAAGGCATTAGTAAAGCATGTTGGTTTCTGTTTAGAAGTTATCGCTAAATCAGTACAGTTGCGTTTAATTTCTATATTGGGCTATTGATGAGAATGCTATGCTTATATATGATGGTTTTATGAATTATTGGTTTATTTATGATAATATTGAACCGAGTTGGTAGTTGGATGGCTCAAGGTGGAACTATTGAGGAATTGAAGTTCTCGTAGTCAGTGTTATGTGAGGAGGGAGCCTTGGGTTGTGATTACCGCAATGGTGTGGATTGCGAGGCCATGTGTGGCTTATCGAGTGAATTCTCTCGAATTGTGCTTTGAAGTGCGTAAATATGCTAGCTGTGAACCCCCTTTTTCCCTCAATGTGCTACGTGACACTAAGTGAATAGTTTTCGAAATTCAGACATGTTTAAGAAGGATTGTTAAATGCATGTTTTCATGATTTCGAATGCTTTTAAGTACTTACCAATTGTCGGGTAGTTTATAAAATGTTTTGAGGCATTGGTTTGTGTATGACTTCTCCTTATGTTTGAAAGGATTTAAGCGACCTGACAAGGGCATCTTAAGGTGCCAATTAGGAAATTTAGCTAACTTGTATGCTAATTGCTTATTTAAGTCTCTATTGGGTTTCGAGTTGAGGGCTAGTAAACCCATTATGTTTTTAAGAAACGTTTACGTTAAAAGTTTACGAAGAAACTTGTTTACCTTATAAACGAGCCAAGTGCCTTAAGTTTTCGAATAATAACACGTTTGGAAAGTTTTAAGCCTTCAGTTTACTATTACACCCTCTGTTGAGTTTTAAAAGGGGTTGGAACGAGTTAGAAAAGGACAATTGAGGATTTTATTATCAACTTAGTTTGATTTAAACGCTAACTAAGTATTTTAAGTTCCAAATGGATTTCATTTTACGAATTAGTAGTCGTATTATGTTTATAAAAAGCTTTTTAGTTAAAAACGAAGTCCTTTTTTCGAACTAACGAGCGTATTACATTATTAAGAAGCTTTCAAATTAGAAACGAAGTCCTTGTATGATTTAGCAACCTTAATACATTTATACGAAACTTTTAAGTTGAAAACGAAATCGTTCTACGATTTAACAAACTTATTACATTTATACGAAGTTTTTAAGTTAGAAACGAAGTCGTTTTACGATTTGGTAAACGTATTACGTTTATAAGGCGCTTTTAAGTTAGAAACGAAATCTTTCTACGAACTAACAAACGTATTGCGTTATTAAGAAGTTTTTAAGTTTAAACGAAGTCGTTTTGCGTATTAAAAAGGTTATTACATTTACAAGAAGCTTTCAAATTTAAAGCGAAGTCGGTTTACGTATTAACAAGCTTAGCATGTTTTTGAGAAGCTTTTATGTTTCAAAGAAAGTCGATCTATGTGTTAATAAACTTATTACGTCTATAAGAAGCTTTTAAGTTATTTACGAAGTTGATTTACGTGTTAGCAAACTTATTACGTTTATAAGAAGCTTTTAAGTTATTTACGAAGTCGATTTACAAGTTAGCAAACTTATTCCGTTTATAAGAAGCTTTTAAGCCAAAAACGAATGAACTGTAAATATTTCAAAATGTTATGGTCGTTTTGTTTAAAAATAATATTTCAGCAAAGTAAGCAACTGAAAAAGAGAAATGTAATGCGATTTTAAAGGCTAAGAAAGTGTTAGGCAAGTGGCCAGACCTTGAGGGTGGGAATTGGATGCAAAGATAGCGTGAGCTGTTTCCCCCTAAGGTAATGTTGGGAGCTGGACGCAAAGATAGCGTGAGCTGTTCTTGAGAGCTGGACTCAAGATATGATTATCTCGGTGTGAGTTGTTCCCTGATGTGTGGCGCGTAAGAAAACCTTGAGGGAGACTGGACTTAGAATATGATTATCCTGGTGTGAGCTGTTGCACCACAGAGGACAGCATTGAGGTTAGAGTTGCTATGCTAAGACGTGTTTTGGCCAAAGGTTATGTACGTATACCCTGAAGATAACGTAGGTTAAGAGTGATGATCTTACTTAATGGCGGTGTTGACCTTCCCTAACCAGCACAATAAGATGTTTTTATGTTATAAGAAGGTTTCTAATAAATAGGCGATTTGACATTTTGCCATTCTAAGCAATTCAAAAAAGAAAAGAAGTTCTTTTAAAGGAATACAAGCCTCAAGAGGCCAAGTAAAATGTTTTTAAGAAAAGAGGAAAGCTTTCAAATGTACGTAACCTAGTTATATTTTATGAATGTGTTTTGAATATAGTTTAAATGAAATTTCGAGTGAAGTTTGGTTACATCCTAGTAATGCATTGAACATTTAAGCTTTTAAAGGTGCATATCTTAAGAAAGAATGTTTCATGCAAAGCTTTTCTTATCAATTTGGGTGCCTCAGAAGTTTTTAGAAGAGTTGTAAGTTTTAAAGAAGTTGTGTGATTTACAAGCTGTTCTTGGAATCTAACGTGAGTCACTATGTTTTTCCAAGTGTGTCTGAAAGCATCATATTTGTTCTTGTGCTACATGATTACGTGCCTGAATGCTTATTAGAAAGGAAAGATGGTCATTAAGGACCTAGCAATGAGTTGAGGGGCTAGCGTAAAGTATATGAGTGGTAATCTCTCTTTGGAGACTTTGATTGTCTAATATAGTAGTAGTATACAAATATGTGATATGTGACTATTATTGGTATGAATGCCTGCAAATGGTTTTAGTTTTAAGGGGTAGGAGAGTTCTCACTGAACGTGTAGTCGTTCATCCTTTTACTTATTCCCTTTTTGCAGGTTCAGTTTGAGCAGGTATAAGAGATCCTTTGAAATTGTTTTGACGCCGACCTCTCAGAAGTCTCTGCCAGCTTTGCAAAGTGTTTGATGCCTACCACGTTGTAAATTTTTAAGTTCATTGTTATATGTGAAAGCATGTAGCCGGCTCTGTACCTATATGTGTATCATGCTGACCCTTGTTTTAGTTGTTTGAACGTTAGTGATCAGGGCGAGTGGCCCGAGGCAGTGAATTTGAGTCATTTTAGCATATGTTATACCTTATTATCAGTCTAGAGGTACCCTTAGCCGAGCTAAGACCCTAAAATCTTGCTAAAACAGGGAAAATTCTGGCAGTTTTATTTTAGAAAGACTATCTAAATGCTAATCCAAACCCTTTATCGTCAAGAGCTTTAAGGATTTCCCTCTAGGAAGTCCTGGCGGTGTGACTCTCCCTAGGTTGGGGGCGTGACAACAACCTAATTGCATATCACTAAAGATTGACCATTAAAATCAAACTTAGTGCTAAACCTAAGTACATAATAGACATTTATAAATATTACTTTAAAATTTGGGGGCAAATAATTGAATTTAATGACATGATAAGAACACAGAGTTAGGGCTGAACAAATAGAGTAAAAAAAAAAATAAGCAAAAATTAAGCCAAAGAAACTAATTAGCTATGATATGACCCTACAAATTATCATACGATGAAGGGTCCATCCTCTTACAACTCTGAATGTTTTTATGAGTGAATGGTCAATAATGAAATATAGCAATTTGTAACTCTGGGGTACCTTAATTCTCCGAAAATAATTATTAGGAGTCAATATTTTTATAATGTATTCTAAAGTGCCTACTATTTTGGGTAAACTATTAATAAGGGACGATATTTTTTGAAATAGTTACTGGTCGAAGTTTTTCTTTGCAACTTAGTCCCTGAACTTTTTAGAATTTGCAGAATAGTCCCTATAATAGGAAAAACGTGTAAATAAGCTATTTTTAGGGGTTTTTTAAGGAAATATGCTTGTTTTAACTGATTTAACTTCTTATAATAACTTTACTGGTACTAGTTATCATAATCTACTACTTATATCTTATATATTATAATTTCTGTGGTTATAAGCCCACCATGCTTCGCAAAATAATTAAAACTTAATTAGAGAGCTTCGACCGTTGCCTGAACGTAGTTGGCGCTGGACTCTAGCGTTCCTCTAGCTTCCGGTTTACAGATATTGTTAATCTCAACCCCACCTTCTTTAGATCAGGCACAGCACAGATCCGTTTCGTTTCCTACCTCGGACCGCAGTCATAATCAAGTTTTTAATCTTTTTCAAGGATAGTGGAACTTTAATCAAGAACTTATAATATTTAAGACATAAGGTTCAATTGGATAACGTTCCCTACTGGGAAACTTCTTTTATTAGAAGCTTGAAAGTGAAAGTATTACAATGGAAAGCTTGAAGAAGGACTTAAGCTAAGATCATCAGAGATACTTGTTCATACAGAATTGGAGAAACCCAACTTCTCATTTGCTCAAGAATGCTTAAATGACTGTGCTCTTCTCAACTCTCGACCTCTCTATTTATAGAGGGGATGGGGGTACATAGGATGCCCTAAAGGCTATAGTACATAAAGATTTTTTACACGGCTATAGTACATTGTTGGCTACAGTACACACTTTATTTTACAGACCAGACATTTGTCAAAATAGTACAATAATGGGGCAGCCTTTTTAGAACTTTTAATGATGACAAGACTGGTCATCATTATTGAGATTCTGCATACCTTCATCTTCAATTATATTTTCCAGACCATCATTATATGGATAATTATCAAAATCTTCATTAATTTGGTTAAGATGCTCTAGATTATATTCTTCAAACAACTCAACGAGATATTTCTTTCCTTCTTCTGATAAGAATTTTCTAACTTCAATATCAAAGAGATAATAAAAAATATCTTCTGATTCTACACCGTCCACTTTCATGTAATCATTGAATTCGTTATTATAGGCAAAAGTAGTGTTTCCACAATGTATTAGTGTTTTTCCTTTTTCAATCAATGCCCAACATTGATGATAAATTTGAAAAACCCAATAGCCCTTGATAATGTAGGATCAGTAACTATATGTACCGGATCTCTATGAATCCAATTTTGTCGTTGATCATTGGGATCATCGCAATTAACAATTTGGACAAGATAATAAGCTGACTTGGCTTTTCCATTTTCACATTCAATCAGGGCGCTATAAACCTCCAAAGTTAAGTATCTGCGAATTGGAATTTTTGTTGGTCCCTCAGGAGATTTAAGAATCCAATAGAACCTTTTGAACATGTATTGCTAGAACTTAGTTAAGGTTCAGAAAAATGGGAAATTAGGATCTGGAACTTCTGAGAAGTAAAGAATCATCCCATATTTCCATGCTTTGAAGATAGGATCTCGGGGAGATATTGAATTGGCTCGGAAACAAATACCACCGACTCCAGATCTATCAGGAAAATAGATCGTTGTACTCCAAGATTCCCAAATATCATAGGAATAATGATGATAAAAGTCGATGCAGACTACATATCATTCCTTGAACCATTTTTCTTGGATATGAGAACTTATTTTTCCTTGAATATCATAAGGACACCGAAGATAGCTAATTTGTACTTCTAGAAGGGAAAATCTTTGAGTTATTAGGTAGGTAGTAGAAAGTAGGTCAAAGCGTGATCTACTTTTTGTATAGAATTTCAAGTTATCAATAAGGACTTTACTAGAAAGCGTAAACCGTTCTAGTAGAAGTGGGTGGCACTTCATTAAGGATTTCCTCCTTTTCTGACAGGAGGTCAGCTTTGATAATCACTATTGGCGAGTTTTCGAGTTAGACTGTCTGCCAGAGAGTTCTTCGATCCCTATATATGTTTAATAGAGAAGGAAAACTAGTTAAACCATAATTGCCAATACAGGAGTCGCCATTGCGCTTGCATATTTGATAAATTCTTTTTCAATTCAAATGAGAAAAGGTTTAGGGGCTAAAAAGATTAAGAATTTTTCAATTCCCTTTATGACTGCCGAATTTCTTTTTTCATCGTGGGATAGTTGCATTCTGCTTTATTAAAGCTTCCACTGTAATATTTGCAGAGTTTTTCTCCTTCTTTGATTTTGAGTACAGAACTCTAGTGCTCATTGCTGGCATCTGTCTCAAGAATTAAATCATCTTCTTTGTTAGGCAAATTAAGAATAAGAAGATTTTTACACATCTTCTTGAAATTTTGAACAATCTTTGTATCGTTAATAGTCCATGTCCAGCTAACATCTTTCTTGAGTTTTTGCTGTAATGGTTTTCTTAGTTTAGCTAAATCTTTAATGAAATCAGAAGCATAGGTAAGATATCCAAGAAACCTTTCTAACTGCTTTCTATCTTCAATTTTTTCAGGAAAATTTTCTATTTTTTCCAAAATATATTTTTGTAGAATAATCTGTCCAGCTTTTATCTCTAGACCCAAAAACTTAATTTTTTATTCAGTATAAATGCACTTGTTTTTTCCAAGTATAATACCATGATCAATGCATCTTTGGGTGACAGCCGAGATATCGTCTTTGTACTGTTCTATGGTTTTGGAAAAAATAAGGATATCATCAATGTAGACTAAACAACAATGACTAAGGTCCTTGAAGATGTTATCTATTCTTCTCTGGAATATTTGGGATGCATTTTTTAGACCAAATGACATTACTATTCATTCATAATGTCCTTGTGGGGCACTAAATGCAGTTAAAGGAATACTTTCCTCATCCATTTTTATCTGCCAATAACCACTCTTGCAATCCATTTTCGAGAACTAAGAGGCTCCTTGAATTCTGTTGAAAAGGACTGTTTTGTTAGGAATATTATATCCATCAAAGACAATATTATCATTAAGCTTTTCATAATTAATTACCATTCTAGCTTTTCCTCTGCATGATTTCTTACCATGAAAGCGGGATTGGCGTGAGGACTCTTACTGTTTCTAATTAATCCTTTGTCCAGAATTTCTTTGATTTGTTTATTAAACTCCTGAATGTCCTGGTGGGTATACACCATTTGTTTAACTCAGATGATAGTGTTGGGATTTAATAAAGTGATTTTAGCAAATGTTTTATCTTTATCCCAAAATTTCAGAGGATTGTCAGAATAGAGTTCTTTGCATAATTTTTCTTGTTGTTCAACTATCTGCTCTTTAACAGATAACTCGAGTAATGAGATTGTTAGTACTACTTCTCGTTGTGCAGGCATTACCTTCTCACCACGCTGGCTGCGTGTAAATTCAATTTTCTGATGAGTGTAAGCCTTACTTAATTTTTCAATAGGAACTGAGTGGCCATTAATCATAAATATTATTTGGTTTATAGTCTGGGTGCATGGAGAATATAATCCTCGAAAATTATTCCCAATAATCATATCATGAGAGGGTTGATCAGTAGTCTATAGGACTGGTATAATGCATTGAACTACTCCTAATTCTATGGATAACCCTTCTATGACTTCATTGTAGCTCACAACACTACTATCAGCTATTCTTTCTTGCAAAGGATTTTTAGCTCTTTTCACATAAATTCAAGAAATAATGTTCTTCTTCCAAAACATACAGAACAACCACTATCTATGTAGCATATAGTTCATATTTATTATATCCCTCTAAACATATCTTTATTGGAATATAGATGCTATTAGGGTTTGTATTAGTAGCTTCATAGGATATTTTCATGGTCATATTTTTGACTA
This sequence comes from Carnegiea gigantea, assembly GCA_029747015.1. Classification (NCBI taxonomy): domain Eukaryota; kingdom Viridiplantae; phylum Streptophyta; class Magnoliopsida; order Caryophyllales; family Cactaceae; genus Carnegiea; species Carnegiea gigantea. The sequence continues at coordinate 35,045 of JAKOGI010002087.1, forward strand.
ATTCATCCTCATAAATTGGTTCACCAACAGTTCTAGTTTTGTATCCAATGACCATTCTTTCTAGACTTGTTAATCGGTCTAAATTGGATCGTGCAGCTTCAAAACTCATTCCACTCATTTCACTGGTCATGCTAATTGTATCATCTTCCCTATACTCTTCTTTAGCGGATGAGGATCCTTCTCCCCAATCTGACTTTGTGCTCATACTTCTTAATAATTGGGGTTTAATGGTGATCCTACCTTCCTCATCAATTTTTATTATATTTTTCTTATTAATCTTTGTAGGATTGGTAAAGCTAGATATCCAAGATCGATCGATTTTTATCTCCTGTGGAATGGACTTGATTCTCTAGATCTTTTGCTGGGGCTAGGACTCTCTAATTTTTCTGCTTCTATCATTGTTACCTTAGTCTTAGAGTCTATCGTATTATCTAACTTGTAGATAATTTTCCAAAATATCCTTAAAGGATATCCTCCTCTTTTCATGTCCATCCCAACTATTTTTATCTGAAGGGATAGGAAGTTTTTAACAAATTCATCTTTTAGACTTACGTAATATCCAAGTCGACAGTTGAAACCTACTAACCCATTACATAAATTGGTTTTTACCCCTGTGATTATCTAATTATTAAATTTGGTATACTAATATCACAGAGTAAAGCGTAAAGATCTATATCTTTACCATAATATTGTAATGAAGTGATTAGAATTTGGACACTTCCGACATGGATGTACCTGTATTTTCTATCTTTGTTATGCTTAAAGATATTCTCCCAATTAATAAGATTAACTTCTCCAATGTCATACTCACAATCTTTTATTTCCATATTTCCTTCCATCATTTCACATACATATTTGCTTTTTAATTGAAAAATAGATTTTTTATAGATCATATCTTTTTGGATTATGGATAGGACCCAATCTCCTTTAACTTCTTCATGATCATTGTCTACTACAAACTCTTCTCCTTGGAGATCACCAAGGCTTACTGAGCTACTTTCTATCATATGGCTAGTTTCTTCATAATTACTTTCTTCATATTCATTGTCCTCTATGATTTCAACAATTCCTTTGTTATTGCCTAGGGTTAGGTCTAAAGTCTCATCTTCACTAAGCTCAACATAATTTAGGCTTCCCAATGTTTCAATAAATTTATTATTATTTCTGTTTTTACATTCATTAACATAATGTCCTACTTCTCCGCATGCGCAACATTTGTAGTTGTTTTTTCCTACCGGGCAATAAGCAGCTTTTCTAAAAAATCTACGCTTTTTAGGACTTGGTTTGTTGTAATATTTTCTTTTATATTTTTCACCTCTTCGCTTGTTAAAGCTCTTTTCCTTACAGAATTTTCTTTTTCTTCTTTTCTCAGATTCTTTCCCCCATTGATGAGGTGAATCCCAACAAGTTAAGAACTGTTTCTTAATCTTCTTTTGCTTTTGAAGATCAAGACATTATTCATTAACCTATTTTCACAAAAAGGAAATTCTTGAACCAAGGGTATCAACATTTGTTCGTTCAAACCATGCCATGTATTTTTCATTAATTATAGAATTTATAGGATATGACAATTTATCATAGAACATGCCAAGATTGATTTCATTATGCTCAATTTTGTAATAATATTGACTGAATTCTACAATATAATTTTCTAGGTATCTCATATCCTATAGTTCTGTGTTGTTAATTTTTCTTTACCATTCTTGTGCTTTTTCTTCAGAATTAATTTTAGATCCGATGAATTCAGTTTCAATTTCTTTGCACAGACTTCTAAACATAGCAGCTGGTGTTTCCATCGTTCTTAAAGTATTTTTACCATCTTCACTTAAGGAATCATACCAATCAACTACAGTGCCAGAGAAACTATGCTCGACATAATTCAGAAAGTTTGCCGCAGTCCATGTAGTATTTAAATTTAAGACACTGTTCATTCCTCTTTTTCAGTGCTCAAATATTTCTTCTCTATTATGAGCTTCATCAATATTTAAGATATAACCAATTTGACTAATTGGGGTAAGGCCAATCTCTTCATAGGTTGTGGTTTTCCTTGGGACAAACCCGAAGGAAAAATTACTTGTTCGTCCTGCAGGAACATACCTAGGTCTTAAGAAATGAGTGTTTCTTTTGGATGGTTCATCAAATTCTTCTGGTTTAGGAACGACATTCTTAACTAGATTAGTCTCTGTTTCATATAGGTCAATTTCTTCTCCTATTTCGTTAATCTCATTTTCTGCAACCAGTTTACCATATTTTTTATCTAATTTTCATTTAATTTCTTCTAATGGTAAAGCATTAAGAACATCGAGTTTAATAAGATTCTTTTACTGATATATTTCTTCTTCTAGTTGGACATTATTAGTCTCTTCATTATTATCAAACAAGACATCATATTTATCACTAATAGTGCTCATGATTTTAGTTAGTTCTTCGGAATTTTGTTCTTTATCAAAAATTTTTTGTAGTTCTTCAAGACCATATTTTTCGTACTCCATCTTCTTTTTCTTTCTTTTCAGTCGATTTTTCACCAGATTGTTCTCCTGCTTCTTTTTGGATTTTAATCTCTTGCAAAGAAAATGGAGTCTTATTTTTTAGATTTTGAAAAGGATATTTATGCTGATAAGGAGTGCTAGTTCTAGGACTAGGCTTTTCACTATGTCTAACTTCGTTAATAAGAGAAAGGTGGACAACCGTTAGCTGATTCTTAAGATATTTTAGTTCAGTCTTAATTTTAACTAATTCAGCTTTTAATTCTAAAACTATATCAGTGATATAGTTTAATTGAGGTGTTAATGAAATATTGCCTTCAGGTGAGTGGACAATATGTGAATAATTAGGACCAGGGCAAGCAGATGATATTAATTAGCTTAATTAGTCATTAATTAGCTTAATAATTGCAATTATTTTTGTGCACATGACTCTGATACCAGATGAAAGAGAACGTCGAGATCTATTGGTGAGCAAAAAACCACAAACACAATTTTCAATTTTTCGAAAGTAAGTTTTTAAGGATTGAGGGTAGATTTGCAAATATGAAAAGTTTTAGAGCTTAAAAGAAAATGTAAATAGTGAATGGTCCCCTTAAAATAGTTTCCACAGAATGTTGTGTACCTTTAAATATATTTTAATAACATGATCCCCTAGTTATGATTTTCACACAAAGTGGGGTACCTGGCAGTAATTTTTCCGAAATATAGACATCATTACGTCTAGCACTGCATTTACTTCTTAAATAGACAGGTCCAAAAGAATACAAAATAGTTGAAATCAATAGCTTAATAAGTATCTCTCCAAAGGAAATCATCTAATTAAGATAAAACCAATATGAAAATTTCCACCTATTTTCGGCATAATATATAGGACCAAGAAATTTGGAGGTTAGATGTACATGTAGAAATGAAAGTCACTATTTACTCCATATGACAAGTTCGCTTCAAAAAAGGCAAGACTAAACAAATGGATCAAATTTATCAAGTATAGTCATCACATTGATTTTCACACGGTATTTAAACAAAGGCTACGATAAAAGAATACTAATTTCAAAATGGATGCCCAAACTTTTTAAGTGAGCTATGATATATGAAAAATATCCTCAAAGCATCCAAGATTATACACCAATAGAGCCAAGTTTGCTTAGCTTCCAATGACTTTGTCAGGTCTAGAAACAAATTAACATTGCATGTGCCACACAAATATTACTCCCTAAAAATTAAAGTAGTTAGACTTAACATAAAATGTAAGTCATGAGCACTTTCATTACTTAGCTTGGGAAAACACATTTAATTGATTGAATTAGACCACAAGCAAGAAATGAAAGATGTCAGTAAGATTGAGAAAGATTTCAGCGACTCTAGGATTATCAATCATTATGGGCTTCTTTATCAAAGGTCGAGAAATTTAAATACCTAGGCTCGATGATCCAACAGAATGGGGATATTAATGAGGATATTATAAAGCGTATAAAAGTGGGTTGACAAAAATGGAAGTATACTTCAGGTGTGCTATGTGATAAAAGGATGCCAGTAGGTTTAAAGGGAAGAGTTTATCGCATGATAGTTAGACCAACGGTGCTGTATGGATCAGAGTGTTGGCTTATAAAAAGGACACAGGTCTAAAGGTTGATGGTATCAGAGATGAGGATGCTTAGGTGGATATGTGGTTATACGAGAATCGATAGGATTAGGAATGGGGTAATAAGAGATTTAGTTAAAGTGGCGCCCATAGAAGATAAGATGAGAGAAACTAGACTCAAATGGTTTGGCCATATGAAAAAAAGGAATGTGAACGCCCTAGTGAGAAGATGTGAGAGGATTAACATCCCCGCAGGTAAAAGAGGGAGAGGACGACCAAAGAAGAGCTTGGACGAGGTGATTAGAGAGGATCTGAAAGTTGTAGGATTGATGGACGATTTGGCTCAGGATAGGAGACTATAGCGGGATAGGATTAGGACCTTAGATCACAGAGAGTTGACAACCTGATTGCATTTAATTTTATTTTATTTTGTATAGTAGGGTAAGTTTCGTATGTCGTGTTTGTATGCAGGTACTGCACACATCTGGGAGGAGACATTGTTTGCCTACTGCTGTTTGTTAAGGTATGGTACTTTCCTCTACTTTGTTGTTCGTAGGATGTATGTTTACTTACACAGTCACGGTCATCTGACTTATTAGTATTCCCTAGTTCACTCCCTGCTGAGTATCCTTAGTTTTTTTTTCCTTTTAATGTTTTCACAAAACCCTCTTTGATAAAATATTTTCACAAACTCTTGTTTTTGTGGGTCTATTGGATTCAACCTCTCTACGGGCAGAGATATCGGTAGAGGTAAGACTGTCTACATCTAGATCTCTCCAGACCCTGCGTAAGTGGGACCCACACTGGGAGGTGGTGGTGGTGGTGTTGTTGCTATGGGCTTCTTTACCAAGCTTCTAAGACTTTAATAGTTTAACTCTAAAGCTGGATTTTGTACCAAAAAAGGCATTCTCTTAGTAACATTTATGTAAGACAATGGTTGTATAAGCAGAGGTTTCTTATCGAAACGTCATAGTCAATCTAATTTCATTGACTTATCCTTATCCCCCATGAACATACCAATCTTTCAATACAAGAATTCTATCAATGCTAAACTTGACACAAATGCATTTAAGAAACCTATACATCACAATCCAAATTAGCACCCAAGAGGACAACAAAATAAAGGACAGATCCAACATTCAATTTCAACACCCTGTACTCTAATTGAATTCTAGCTAGTGATCTGCTACTTAATCTCCCACACGGAATAAAGTGAAGTTTAGTTCCCTCACATGTTTTGAACAGTTTCACAACTAAGGATGGCCTCTCTATTTCAATATCTCTAATCATTAGTGCATTCAGAATTTCAAATCACGAAGGAAATGTTGAGTTCCTCTGTGCCTCTCTCACAACTTGTTGCCATTTCTTCAGGTGGGTATTTAGGGTTTTCTTCGCTCATCCTTTCTTTTCGCTATTTGGTGTTGCCGAAACCCAATTGGCCACCGCTACATTCTATAGAGATTCCCTCAACTATGAATTACGTGTTTTGTTGCTTCTGCATTTCAATTTTATTTGCTGTTGAAATTTAGATCTTTCTATTGTTGTTATATGTGTTGTTTCCAAATGTAGTTCCGACTGAGTCTGTGCTACTCTGTTTCTTCTCTTCCGGTTTCCTGTATCAATCATGTTGGTGTTCCTTGGGCCCCTAGCCCTAGTGATGGAATAAGAGTAGCATCACTAGTGCATCAAAGAAAGCTCAAACCATTGAGGAGTTTATAGAAGCCCCAAGCCATGAAGCAGAACATTTAATGTTGAATTCAGAAGAAAAATACACGAAAGTGGACTAAAAAAATACAAAATAATAGTTAATTGAATTAAAATCTGTATCTATCTATCTATATATATATATATATATATATATATATATATATATATATATATATATATATATATTATATATATATCTATCTATCTATACTAAACATAACAGAATTCTTTTAGTGACCACTATTTTCTGAATTATCATTAATTTGAGATTCTGATCTATGTGATTTGTAAAAGAACATATCACAATTGTTGATTTGCTTTCATAAAATAAGAAATAAAGAAATAAATCTCCAAACCCCCCTCCCACATTATGACACGTCCCTCTCTCAGCTCTCAACTTACCATCTCTAAGCATGTGCAACCAAGGCCTCGCAAGGCAAAGATGAGAAGAGAGAAGGGGGGTGAGGGAGGCAATAAGTTGCAGTGGAAGCCTTATAATTTGTACCTCATGAGGAGGCTCAACTGCATGAGCCAACTCTTAAGGATTATTTTATTTTTATAAATATTTTTTATTAGTTTTTCTTTTTTTATTCTAAAAATGAAGATATGTGTTATGGAGTGAATTTATAGGTATTATTTTATTATTAGATGTAGGATTTATAGATATTATTTTATTTGGTGAGGGAAGTGGTGAGCCTGTCATTGCAGAGAGTGAGGATTGTGAGGTAAAAAATTAGAGAGATGACTGATATAACAGTGATAGGACCCAGCTGATGAGTCAAAAACTGACGTACCATTGTTTTTGCTCCCCTACCGTTCTCTTCCCCCCTCCCCCAATCCCTTTCTTGGCTTTAGATGGATTCAACCTGTGAAATTCCCATGGATGCAAACCTAAAACGCCCGAATGAAGCAACTTGGGAATCCAAAAGCGCTATCCTCACCCACTAAAAGTCAATCTCAATATCTAATCGGACCGGAAGTGTATTAGTTCTCCCATGGTAGTGTGTTCAAAAATTGGGGGTCAACATGGCTGTTGGGTCACCAAAAAGGCTTCAAATTGGGTATGCCATGGTAAAAAGTCTTTAACTTTAGCAAGAGTAACGGTAGTCACAAAATGCTTGATATTTATTGAGAAGAAACTTGGATGGAAAGGCGGCAAATCAGCAGTAGAGAGCCAAGAGGAGCCGGGAAACCCAGAACCCAAAACTCGATGAAGAACCAAAAGGGACAACAATAAATCCTACAATAGGGACAAAAGAGGACACCACGTCCAGCAATTTCCTATTGACAAATCGGTGCACGTATACCGAGGGTCTAGGAATTCTTTGAAGCATGCACCACTGCTTTGCAATATTAGGCCTGGTTTTTCCATTTGCAGGAAGACCATTAGATAGCGGCAGGTAATAGTCCTTAAATTTGGGTTTGATTTGTAAATTTGAGGTTGATTTGCTGAATTGGGTCTATTTTGTGAATGTGGGTTTATTTCTTTTAGGTTAATTCATTTACATTTTCTATTTATTTAATTATCACTATTCAGTTTGCACTATCTTCCTAAACCACATATCACAATTAGAAAATTAGGGTTCTGATTTTGATATTTGCTGATTTGCTAAAAATCAACCTACACTTTCTCCATGGCTTTAACCATGGAAGTCACTTGGGAGAGGGGGGGACGGAGAAGGGGTGGTTGAAGGGTTGAGAGTATGATAGCTATTGTAAGCTACAAGAGTTTGATTGTTTATTGGATTCAATTTCCCCTAATTCTCCTCTTTTTTTTTTGTTCATGCATCATGAAAAAATGGTTCAAAGTTGTTTGGGGTGAGGGGGCAACATTACTGATGACATTACAAGTAACAGGGTTGGTAACTTTACTGAAAGGATAAATTATTCCTCCATCCTTATTAATTCCTCTACTCAGTATATTTGGTAGGTATTTTGATTCATCAAATATGTAGGCTTGGCTTAATTTGGAAGTGATTTGTATACATATATCATCTTGAGATCCTGCCATCTGGTTTGGACCTAGAGAAAGAAATGGGGGCTTCAAACACTGAGGCAAAGTCAATGTGGAATGGAGAGATTGCCAAAGGTTTGGGTTTTTTTATTTTTTATTTTTTTTACCTTTTTTGGTTTTGATTTGATTTTTGATTTTAAGTTGATCTTTGTTTTATGTTCATTTTGCACTGTACTTACTATTTGATAGTGTTTTCAGTCAATTGATAATAAATTCAATTACTGGTGAGTAGAGATTTAGGCAGAGGAGATGTGTGGGCGCGGGGTTGTTCCATTAACCAGAAAAAGAATTTGTGGCTCATATTGAATCAATTCTCTTCAACAAACAAAGTGGTTTGTGTTCTTTTCAGGTTACTAACTCTTCTTTGTTTAAGTTTAATTTCAAAATCCTGAATTCGGTTGGTTGTCATACTACCCAGATGGTCTAATCCCATTCTAAACAAATCGTCTATTCACTTGATTAGCCTTGTCGCTGTAGAACTTTTGGTTATGAAAATTTTAAACTAATCTAAGCTAGCACTTGAAATGCAACATTGACTAATTCATGTAGATACAAAGCCAAACCTTAGAGTTAGTTGACTATTGTTGCAGAACACGAATTGCCACAGGAGTTGGAATGTGGTCTACAGTTTGTTCCAATTTATGCGGCTAAGATATAAAAGACCTTCCTTTGGCATTGAAGATGCTAAAGTTTTTAGTCATGTTTATAATATGTTCAATTTAAAATATGTGATCTTGGCTCGAGTATCTTAGCTCATATGTTGGGTAGATTGGCGAAGCATATAAATTCCTATATCAAATGTGTTGCCTGGTTGAGTATTGGGAGTTTTTGTATTTGGATCTAGATCCTCTATCAATAGTGTGGACATATCTTAAAGAAAGGTCTTTTTTGTTTCTTTTTTTTTTTTTTTTCTTTTGGTGGTGGTTTTGGAGAAGAAGGGGGGTTAAGAGGTTTGAATTAGCGTAGGATTGCAGTTAATAGCTTTATTTAAGTATTTTCTTGATAACAATCCCGCTATACCTTACATTACAAGGTTGTAATCCTTTATTAATGGTGATATTGAGCTTAAGGTCTTTCTAGCAATTAAATGCTCATTACAACAATTCTCATAGTAACGAGTGCAAGACAGAGCATGATTCCATTTAGTGGGGAAATGTGGAAGATGTGATCATCTGAAATGCAGATGGCAACAACAAGGGATGAGCTGTAGGAGAAACATGGACAGAAGGTAACAGAGGAGAGTAGTAGAGATAGGAGAACAAATGAATATGAGACAGATGCAATATTGGGGTGATTTTCTCTCCTCTTAGTTTAGGTGCTAAACTTATTTGCAACCGGTGATTCAGTAGGCTATTGGATCTCATTTGTTATTGCTTCATTGACTTTGCACTTTACAAATTTGCATTTAAATGGCTAATTTACATGTTGTGGAAAGCTCAATTATACAACTGTAGCCAGTCGAAGATGAGAGCAACCAAAATTTTGATTTTGCAGTATGAACATCCTATTTTAAGATTCTGATATGCTTCGCTGGAATTTAGCCAAAGCTCTGTTGTGAGTTGTCTTCGCTGGGTCCTTAAGGAAGAGTTTGTTTTTTCCAGGTGTTCTATACAATTACATTCTAATTTGGTTTTACATTATTTTCTATAATGAACAATCACTTCAATTGAGTGGCCAGTCATCAATTTAAGGATGGTAAATTCATGAAAGAATCTCCTCTTTGGTCTTCAATTTTGTTTGGTTCATAGATTCAACTTCTTTATTGTAAACCTTTTCAAGAAAGATCCTCACTATCACTCACCCTCTTCAGATGAAATTTTGATTGTCATTTTGAATTTCATCAGATTTTGGGTTGGATTTTCCCTTGGGCCTAAAAGTTTATTCTTTATTTTCTATCTAAAGCTATACAATTGGTGAAAGATAATGAGAATTATTGATTTGGAGAGGACACAACGGAGGCTGCAGTCAGGGACCTATTATTGAACTGTGAGTGAACTTACTCTTCTCTATGCCCAGTCGAGCCTTCATTTGGTTTATTGGGTCATAATACAGGAGGGGGTCTCTAGATTCGAGAACCTAGGGAGGGTAATGATGGTGTTTCACTTCTTTGTGAAGTGGGAGTTAGATTGGATTTTTTTGGGAGGGTTAGCAATTGTCATCTTTTGTTTTGAATTACTTTTTTATTTTTATTCAAATTCATGCATTACAAAATCATGGATCTTTAGCTATCTCAGTTCCATGGTCCATACCATGTCAGTGCTTAATATGGGCCCTTTGTTTTTGCATTAATTTCATCATGATTGAAAATACGAAGTATGTACTTTTAGCAAAGTTGTTTATCTTAGGTCCTTCTCGACAAAAACATTCATAGGAATCTCTTTTTCTTCCTTGATTGCTGTTGAACCTGTGATTGTGCTATGTTTACGGTGCTCTTTTTTAAAAAATTAATACTTTTTTTGGCTTTGATTGTGATTGTACTATTTTTAATCTGTTTATTTATGAGATAAGCTTAATTACTTTGTGCAGAGTTGATAATTCATCAAGATTTCAAACTGCAAGAAGCAATTCACATGCCATTTGTTATGTGGGAAATTTGGCATAAATAAGAAGAGATATAAGAAACAATAGAAAATTATTTTTTTAATTTTTATGTGTGCGTCTAATTATAGCTATGCTGATTTTTATTTGTTGTCTCTACGCCATTAGGTAGTTTCCTCATCGCCTGGGTTAGCATGTGTTCAACCACCATGGACGGCAAGCTTAAGTCTTTTAGAACTAGATTTTAAAGATTTTTCTTACGTCATTCCCCCCCCCCCCCCCCCCCAACCACTTAAAGGGTGATAAGTGGTGAATGGATTGACCTGCTGTCTGGTGGGGATTATGAAGGCTATGCATACATTTTGTGGAGGAATGCAACTTTAGTTCTTCTGTCACTAAAAACATTCTCATTTTGATTGACATTACATTTCAAGAATGGACTAAGTACATGACAAATTTCTCTTCCCCTTAATTTTTGATGTCTATTTCATGTGTGGGAGTTGTAACATCAACAAGTAGTGCTTAGCCCATATTTATGTTGATAAATAAAAGAATCATTTCTGCGTCATAGCTGATAGGATGAAAAAGTTTCTTTCTTGAGGGATTGCAATGATGGTTATTACTCTAGACAAACCCCAACAAAAAAATGTGCATCCCATTTCGCACGTTAACATCTACTCACCTCATTACGATCGCCATTTTCGTTGTTAATAGCGGTGGAAAATTATCTTATAATGCCACCAACTCAACATAATTTGCCATAATTCATTCCCATATTCACTATTGTTAACGCTTGAATAATTCTTCTACACTTATATGTTCAAACACTTTGTATTCATGGATTTTCTTTTTTCTTCATATGCTAAACAACTAATACATGTTTTAGTTATGTTCATTAATATTGCCTTCATGAAAAAGATTCATTTATTTTGGAACACTTTTAAGTATTATGCTTAATACATGTATTTTTTCTTTTTCTTTGGTCCTTCCATAATACATTCTAATCAAAATGATTTCTTCCTCAAAACATTTGACTTGATGGGGAAGAACTATGTGCAATGTTAGAGGGATTGAGTGGTTGTTGAAGAGGATTAATTAAGATCAACTAAGAAGCCTAGCATTTTTTTCCTTTTTCTTTTTCCCATAGTGAAGGCAGTGGCGTCTCCAATTTATGCTAATGTATAGGGGATGGAGTCTTGTTTGTGCCAAAAATACGATATCTCTATGCTACCTTTATACCTAATTTGTGTTCAAAATAACTATTACGTTTAGAGTTTTATTTGATTTTATTAGATTTTTGTATGTGATGAAAAATCAGAAAATTGGTAAAAGATGGAGAAAATAATAAGAAGGAATTGGATCAATGGATGTAATTGAAGCAGTGCCCAAACCTTGGCCTACTCTTTATTGCCAGTAGCAAATGAAAAATAAAAATAAAAGAAAAACCTACTTGGCCCCCCTCACGCCCCTGAAACATGACCTACCCCCTTCCCCTTTTATTCTTTCTCTCTCCTCTCACTGCGCAAGCCCGATTGAACCACCTCCCCCGAGCATGTTCAGTGGTGAATCAAAATTTTGACTCATCAGTGGAACCTACTGCATCCATATCAGCTTTTGAGTCAACTTTTTAATTTACAAGCCTTCATATTCTCCTCACTACTTTGACTCATCAAATAAAATAATATTCATGAATTCCACCACTAAATATATTTAATTGATTTTATTCTCTTATTTTTTATTATTTGTATGATAAGTTATGAAAAATAGATTAATTAATTTATAATGACAAAATTAAAAATCATTAATATAGTAATAATAGTATTTAATATTATTAAAAAAGCTTCTTCCTCTCTCTCCTCCACTCTCTTATCCCTATGAAATTTTTTTTCAAAAAATTATCAAAATAGTATTACAATACAATTAATGTTTAAACAACCTTCCCTCTCTCCTCCCTTTCACAGTTGCACCCACGCTGCAGCTAAAAATACACAAAAGAATAAAAAAGAATGCAATTAGCCGGCCCATTACTTCTTTTAAGGAAAGGTAACAAAACCCTAGCCCCTTAAAACAATACCAATTAATAAAGCCTACATCTCTTATCTTCTTTCTCTCTTCCTCTTCTCCAGATGCTACTATTGCCATGACTCTCTCTCTCCTCGCAACTCAGATCTTCTCACCAAAAATCAACCCAAAAATGAGCCCGTTTAGTTGAGTTGGAAGGCAAAAGCGAGCGACTTGACTTCCCGAGCCAGCTCGCGAGGCGCTCGTGAGCTTCCCCTGCTGCGCATCTTTCGAGCAGTGCTCGGCTCACTCGTGGGTTAAATTTGGCTCATGAGCCTGCTGCTGGAGTTGCTCTTTACATCTTCTCCTCTCTCTCTCTCTCTCTCTCTCTCTCTCTCTCTCTCTCTCTCTCTCTCTGTGGAACTCGACATATCACCAGCTCACCACCATCATCCTCATCCACTTCACTACTAGCGAATACCACTGCTATGCCAACTGCCAACACAAGGTCATGCTTCATCAACAGTGTCCATGCCATCTGCGAGATTGACCGTCACAGTTGAAGCCAGTTCGAGTATAAAGGAAGAGCAGCCGCACAAGCAGGTAATAGAAGGTCAATTTTAGGGTTCTTGTTAGTTTTATTCTAGTTTTAGATAATCTAGGGTTTAATTCAAATTTTGTTTTAGATTTTAGGTTTTGATTTTCGGTTGTGATTTCGAATTCTAGATCCAATTTTCAGTTTCAAATTTCATATAATTAGGGAAGCTTTGTTAATTTCAGTAGCATTTGAATGATTTGTGATTCAAATAGCATAATTTCAGCCCATATGTTGATTTTTGCTTACTTCCTTATTCCCTCCATTTTTGCTTTTCTTGTTTTGATTTTTCATACTCTTCTTCTTTAGTTTCTATTTAAAATTTATGTAAAATAGGCAAGTAAACTTTGATTAATGTTGAGTTTTTATTGAGGCAGTGATGCTATCTTTGGTATATGTATATTTTTTGGCATATGTATATAGGGCTAGGAGCTATATTAGGCATATGTATTTCTGTGATATTATTTTCTGTATTTAGATAGGAAAGTAGGAGCTATGGGATATGGAACAATTCTTGTATATAGCTTGCTAACGTTTTGAATGCATTCAGAGGATTATCTCCCAGAAACCAAAACTGACTCTTGAAATTGTTATGGTATCAGAGCTGAGCCCAACATGGAACGACTTGGGCAGATCTCCCAGGTTCCAGCCCTTACGGGACCACAATCTGATAGCAATAGGAGTCAGGAAGATCCATTGGGCCGAGGACATCGGAAGAAGGAGCCCTCTGTTCATTTACGTGATTATGTGACACATACCACCCGAAAGTTGAGTCCATCTACACGTTCCATCGCAACACAGTGTCTTCCAGGTATGTCGTATCCTATAACCCACTATGTAAGCTGTGGTTGCTGTAAGTGTGAAATTGGCCCACAGATTGCTAAGAAACGAGAGGAAGAACGAGTCCACCAATTTCTCATGGGCCTCGATGGAGATTTGTATGGAACAGTTCGGTCGAATTTACTGGCAACGGAACCGCTGCCTTCATTGAACAAAGTCTACTTGACTCTTGTTCAACAAGAACGAGTCAAGAACATGGCTTGGGGTAAAGACAACCATGGTGAACTCATGGCATTTGCTGTCCAGACCAGTTTCAAACCACCAAAAGGATGAGGAGAGATACGGGACAAAATCGTAATATGTACACACTGCAAACGATCGGGTCATGAAGTGTTTGATTGCTTCCAGTTCGTGGGCTACCCTGACTGGTGGGGTGATCGACCTCGGAACACAAAGACGGCTGGGCGAGGTAGAGGTACTGTCACTGGAGGACGAGGAAGATGTGACGCACTCCGGGCGAATGCGGTTCAGACCACGACAGGCGCAACATCGGGCTTCAATGGCGAGAAACAGGGGATGCCAGAGCTGAATTCAGAGTAGTGGGCATCACTTGTTGAGTTAATAAACTCACATAAGGCTAATTCCACCAAAAAGTTAACTGGTAAGACTGAAAATACTCCATGGATTCTTGACACAGGAGCATCTAATCATATGACAGGAAGTGTGGAATATTTGAATGACTTGAAAGAAATTTCAGCTTGCCCCATAGGTTTGCCAAACGGTAGTCACGTACTTGCTACGAATGAGGGATCGGCTAAACTTTTCGAGAATTTGGCCTTGTCAAATGTTCTTTATGTTCCTAGTCTAGCCTGTAATTTGATCTCTGTGTCGCAAATTATTGATGAAACTGATTGTGTTGCGGCTTTCTCTAAACCTATGTGTGTTTTACAGGACTGCACTTCGAAAATGCTAATTGGTGCGGGTGAGCGTAAAGATGGACTTTATTACTTTCGGGGTCAGCCAGGTGTGAAGGTTCACAAAGTTACGAGGGTGGGCTCACTGGATCTGTGGCATGCAAGGTTGGGGCATCCTTCTCACAAAGTCACTAAGTTGATTCCCACAGTAGACATTAGGAAAGGTAGCGATTTTTTTAATAAACATTCTGATATTTGTCATCGAGCAAAACAGACAAGGGACAGTTTTTCACTTAATAATAATAAAGCCTCTGATCTTTTTGATTTGATTCATTACGATTTATGGGGTCCTTATAGAACCGCTTTGTCTTGTGGTGCCCATTATTTTTTGACGATAGTGGATGATTTTTCCTGTGCAACTTGGATTACTCTATTAGTTGCTAAGACAGAGGTACCTCAGACATTGAAGAATTTTTTTGCTATGATCAATAGACAATTTAACAAACATGTTAAAATTGTCAGAAGTGATAATGGTACAGAGTTTATGTGCATAAAAAATTATTTCTTGGAACATGGGATAGTTTTTCATACTTCTTGCGTTGGTACACCTCAACAAAATGGTCGGGTAGAACGGAAGCATCAACATATCATGAATGTGGCACAGGCTTTGCGGTTCAGGGTAACCTTCCCATTGGTTTTGGGGGAAAATGTGTTTTAACTGGCAGGCTATTTCATAAACCGAACCCCTTCCATGGTTTTAGGTGGCAAAACTTCCTATGAAGTTCCTTATGGTCGGCCGCCTTCCTATGAACATCTTAGAGTCTTTCGGTCATTTTGTTATGCCCATAATCAAAAGACATTAGGTGATAAGTTCAACAGTAAAAGCCGAAAATGCGTTTTTATGGGGTACCCTTATCGCAAAAAGGGGTGGCGATTGTACGATTTGGAAACACAAAATTTTTTTGTGCCATGAGATGTCGTCTTCTATGAAAATGAATTTCTATTGGCTTTGCCTATGACCAAAGCTAGTCCCATAATGATGCCTTCTGATGGAAAGCACACTTGCTCGATGAAGTTGAGTGTGTGGAGGCCGGGGGTAATAAGGAAGAATTGGGCCCACATGCCTCCATTGTGCCCCTTGTAGACCTGGCTGGCAAAGCCCACCCACGAGAAGGCCAAAGGCATGTACCTGGGGGGCCTGGACATGAAGGGGACGAACATCACATGACTACAGGAGTCAGCACACCCGGACAAGAAGGAAATAGGCTGACTGAGAATGACATAGCTGAGCCCAACATGGAACGACATGGGCTGATCTCCCAGGTTCTAGCCCTTACGGGACTACAGCCTAATAGCAATAGGGGTCAGGAAGATCCATTTGGTTGAGGACATCGGAAAAAGGAGCCCTCCGTTCGTTTACGTGATTATGTGACACATACCACCCGAACGTTAAGTCCATCTACATGTTCCACCGCAACAGAGTGTCTTCCAGGTATGTCGTATCCTTTAACCCACTATGTAAGCTGTAAACAATTTTCTGTACGACACAGAACGTTTCTTGCAACTATTACTTCAGGTCTTGAGCCCACAACGTTTTCAGAAGCCGTCAAGGACAAAAAGTGGTGTGATGTGATGCAACAGAAGATTCAAGCGCTTGAGAATAATGGGACTTGGGAAATTTCCGATTTGCCGACTGATAAAAAGACATTCGAATGCAAATGGGTCTTCAAAATTAAATACAATTCTGATGGCACAGTGGAGCGCTACAAGGCCTGATTGGTGATCTTTGGCAATCATCAAGTAGAAATCATCAACTTCACAGAAACATTTGCACCTGTGGCAAAGATGGTCACCGTTTTGGATGTTTCTAGTAGTAGCAGCAGCTAAACGGTGGGAACTACACCAGATGGATGTTCATAATGCATTTTTACATGGTGATCTTAAAGAAGAAGTCTATATGAAAATGCCACCAGGATTTGAGGCTGCTAATTCCAAGAAAGTTTGTCATCTTTGAAAATCTTTGTATGGGTTGAAACAGGCACCACGGTGTTGGTTTGCCAAGTTGACAGCGGCATTAAAGGGATATCGTTTTCATCAGTCCTATTCAAACTATTCACCGTTCTCTTTACAAAACGACGACGTTCGACTTAATGTCTTGGTGTATGTAGATGATCTGGTTATTTCCGGAAATGATCATGAAGCCATTATGACGTTCAAGTCCTATCTAAGTGAGTGCTTTCACATGAAGGATCTGGGACCCCTCAAATATTTCTCGGGTGTCGAGGTCGCTAGAAATCCTGAAGGCATATTTTTGTGTCAGTTGTTAGTGGCCAAACCTGCTAGTGTTCCGTTCGAGCAACAACATAAGTTAGCAATGGCCGGCGGAAAACTTCTTGATGATCCGGAGCAGTATCGCCGACTTATTGGCCTCCTCATATATCTTTGCTTCATTCGACCAAAACTATCTTACTGTGTTTACATTCTTTCCCAATTTATGCAACAACCTAGAGAGGCCTATTAGGATGCAACATTGAGGGTGGTGCGATATTTAAAGGGGCATCCAGGACAAGGTATTTTTCTTCGTAGTGATTGTGATCTGCGACTTTATGGGTGGTGTGATTTCGATTGGGCAGGGCGTCCATTGACACGTTGTTCTCTAATTGGTTGGTTCGTTTCTCTGGGCGATTCTCCTATATCTTGGAAGACTAAGAAGCAACATACAGTGTCACGTTCTTTGGCAGAAGTAGAGTATCGATCTATGGCTATGACTACGTGTGAGCTTAAATGGCTAAAGGCTATTTTGTCATCCCTTCGTGTCGTACATGTTCAGCTTATGCAATTATGTTGTGATAGCCAGGCAGCTTTGCATATTGCTCGGAATCATGTTTTCCACGAATGGACCAAGCATATCGAAGTGGACTGTCACTTTGTGCGCGATGACTTGGTCAAAGGTGCTATTCGCACAATTTTTGTCCCTACCCATGAACAACTTGGGGATATTTTCACTAAGGCACTCGGACGATCTCAATTTGAGTATCTTCTTCGCACGTTGGGCATTCGAGATCTTCATGCACCAACTTGAGGGGTGGTATTGAGGCAATGATGCTATCTTTGGTATATGTATATTCTTTGGCATACGTATATAGGCTAGGAACTATACTAGGCATATGTATTTCTGTGATATTATTTTCTGTATTTAGATAGGAAAGTAGGAGCTGTGGGATATGGAACAATTCTTGTATATAGCTTGTTAACGTTTTGAATGCATTCAGAGGATTATCTCCCAGAAACCAAAACTGGCTCTTGAAATTATTAGTTTTGATGGTGAATGGGTCGATTTGGTTTGCCTATTGCTCAGATTGGTGCTCTTCCTCTGCTGCTCTGTTTTGCTTCAAGTTTTAGTTTGATTCTGTAAGTTTTGTTTCTGATTTAGGTGAATATGGCTGATGTGTTTTTTGTTTGCAAAATCTGGGTTTGACCCTTGCTTTTATTTGCAAATTTGGCCTCAATTATGCAGCTTCCCCTCCCCTTGTTATTCACTATTTTTGGGTTCTGTTATTCATCATTTCTGGTTTGATTACGTTGTGAGTTCGTTGTGGTCAGTTGTCCCTCAATAGGGGATCAATGAGAGAGGAGCTGGGCCAAGCTTTCAGCCAGGACACCCATGGCTCCCTCCTCTATGTTCTACTCTCTCTGTCTCTCTCCTTCCTCTATCCCCTGTTTTAGTGTTCTGAGATGGGAAGAATTATTTGAAGTTTACTTATGTCTTGGAAATATGAGGATACTCTACCCCTTAGGTGCTTGATGCTTAGCTTACTTCTCCCTTCTTTAGTTCTCATCATCGCAATCTGTGTTCATAGTTTGGCTATTTTGGTTCAAGCAATTTTTAGTGATTCATGTGCTCTGTCCCCAAGCTTGCTTAGTTATGTTAACAGTTTTATTTAATTTACTTTAGTGTATTTTAGTGTGTCTCTTTCATTAAGGTAATGTGCTTAGTTATCTTTGAGTTGCTTAGGTATCTTAAAGTTAGCTAAGCCTTATGAAATTAATGTGAATAGGTGGTGATTATTTAGAATTAGAACGATTTAGAATTAATAGTTTTAGTTGTTTATAGTCTTAATTAGTGTAAAATGATGCTGATGCTAGAGTAGCTTATGTTCATAATTAGTGACCTAATTTTAGCTTTGTCCCTGAGGACATGACCATTAAGTACTACGACGAAAGTTGCACACTTGCGACTTTTTATTTTATGTTCAAAATTATCATACAAGTGTCCTACTTTCTGATATTTCTGAAACCATCTTTTCATTGCCATTGCGATGCTAGTGTGAGTTGCCAACTCGAATTTTTGTGTTCTGAGATAGCATACTTAAATTCTGTTGTTTAAGTCGGCTTTCACTTCTAGACTAATGACATTTCCTTATCATGAAGGGGGGTTTAAGATCTGTATAGTTTTCGTTGCCAACTTTTTTTATATTTAGTATTTGTTAGCCGTTACTTTTCACCATCTCTAAAAATTGGCAAAGCAATGCAAAAGATGATCTAGCAAAGTGTCCTGCTTCCTCCTTTTTTGTTCAAGAACTTAAGGCCGCTCACATCTAAAAGTAGAAGATTCGTAATGGTACAAGCTTCTTGGGTATCAGGTTTTAACGCGTGATTGATGATAGTTTTGGGCTACTTAACATTAACAATCTTGCTATTGTGGAGTAACATAATTTCACTGGGTATACATGGCCTTAGCAAAGATAGTATTTAGTATCTTATTGCTCTTTTAAATTGTATCATGTCAGCTGACACGACATATTAATACTATAGTTAAAAAGTTTAAACTGTACTAATAACTTTATAAATTTGAGATACAATCATTGGGGAGCTTTTTGCCTGTCCCTCCTTTTTTTTTTTTTTTTTATGTGCTAAGTATAAGGAATCACAATCAAATCTGTCTGCAAGGATTTGATCTAAGTCTTCCTCCAAATCTATGTATCTTTGAAAATTGTTGTATATATCTGTTCAAGGAATTGTTTAGATTTTTTATTTCAAGCTTAACATAATGTAAGTTGCTCTTGAAAGAAATTTTTATACTAAAGTGAATCGTGGAAAGCACGAGCCTCTACTAGTGATATATAATAGCAATCTTGTGGCCATATAATTTATCTAAATTCTTAAAAATTAGAAGTTGTCAACCATTTGATCAGTGCCGTTTTTAATAGTTACCGTTGGATCTTTTAAACCAATATTATAATTTAAATAAATAATTATTTAAAAAAATCACAATCGTTAGATCAATTATCATTTTAATATCCAACTTTATATGTGACATTATCAATTTTTTTTTTTTTGGGGTAAAGAAAACTCATAACTACCTAACTATTATCCCAAAAAATATGTTGCCTTATCTTTTTTTTAGGGTGAGGGAAGATTTCAAATACCTTAACTTAATATTTATATGGCTTGCAACCAAAAAACAAAAGTCAACATCATTATATACACATTATATATAAACTCTTAAATATTTACATGGTTTGCAACCCCAAAAAAAAAAATATGGTGATGTATTTATATTACCAAGTTATTTATTTTGCACATCTAAATGTTTAACAAATTTTGAGCAAATCTATTTGAACTCCCATAACATCGCCAACCTAAGCAAGTTTGTTTAGAACATCTTTGACCCTTTTTTTTCCTTCTTAGTGATCATGTTTGATTTTTTTAATCATAGATACTTTAAGGTAAACTTTTCCTTTATATTTTTGACATGAGATAAAATATTTCATATTTATTTCATCCATAGAATTCAACAAGAATCAAAAGGTTGAGTGTGTTGGATGTACATGCACAGTTCATCGTGCTTAGTCCAATTATTTTACATGGAGTGCTTTTCAATATAGCTGATACTATGCTCATGTTCTCCTTAAATTAGTTTCTCCTGCTATGGCAGTATTTCTTGCACAAATATATTCGTATTTTGCTCAAGATCAGTTACAGAGAAGTAACAGGTTTTGAGTCAAGGGGTGTTGGAATTAAATATGCACATAACATAAAATGTAACATTGGATCTGAAAATGAAAATGCATAGGTAACATATTTTAAAAAGTTATCATCAACGAAATCTCATATTTTAAAAAACTTGTGCTGCACCTTCTTTCATACTACATCCTAATTCCTAACCAATTAGGATATGAATCAACCCATGATTAATTAACACACTACATATCTATATCTATATATCTATATAATACATAATAGTAGTTATCAAAAATGTGTTTTCATCGATTTAATTATAATTTAAGACATCATCAATTTTTATCAGTCACTCTAAATGATGTTTACTAGTCGGCCTAAATGTCTTTATTCAATTCACCTAAGAAATTTTAATTAGTTTTCGTAAGTCCTTATAACAATAGGAATATTAACTTCCTCCTTCTCCGCCTCCTCCTCATCATCATTATGATTATTATGTTTTCTTCGTTGTTTGTAACAATCTCATAATCAAGCATGGACCAACACTTTTCTCCCCTTCCTAGACTACTCACATAACAGCAAGCACGCTTAATATTGGCGTCGCTACGTCAGAATCAAAAAGAGTCCATCTCCATGTTATAATAAAATCACTTAACCCAACTAGATGCTTATCCTTTTAGAGGTGGATAATGTTTCTCCTACTTATTGAACCTAGAAACTCTGCCAAGTATAGTCCTTTTACTACTCTATATCTTACTGTAAAACCCAAAAAATTTTCTAAAATTTATTTGGATTTGTTTATATTGGTTTATGAGATGGACCGACTTAGAACGCTTGAGCTCGTAGGGTAATTAATTTCTGGGGAATTTAGAAGTGCAGTCTGGGTGCTAGTCAAGTAGTCCAAGCTGAAAGAAACATTTATTTTCTCAATCTTCTAGACTTGAAAATTCAAAAATTCACTTTTAAAAGAAAATAAATAAAAGAAGAAAGGGGGAAAACCTAGCCTTTATATTCTTATCTTCCCCTCACCTTGCCTCACAAGAAACCCTCAAGCACACTCTATCTCATCCTCTCCCCTCTCCCTCATGGCGTCCCCCCCCCCCCGTCAATCTGTCTCTCACATGGCAGCAGCCAATCCTTGGCCATGTCATCACCAGCAACCGCCCACCTTGTCCAGCCACCTCTCCTTCTTTCTCTCACTCTCTTCTTAGGTCTTCTCTCTTTCTCTCACTCCCTTATCAAGTTTGGCTAGGGTTTGTGGAAAACCCTAGTCCAAGCATCTTCTCATCATTGAATTCCTTACAACTTATAAAAGTTTGGTCAAAAATTGAGTAATTTGATGTGTCCATCAAATTTTCATATTTGTAGACATGGTTGAAGAGCTAAAAACAAAAACCCAACTCCCTCCTTTTCCTCTACAATCTTCTTTCAGGGTAAAGATTAATTCTTCCTTATGGATTGGATTAGTTTAATGGTTGGGATTGGTGAGTTATTGGTAAGGATGTTGTATGCATATATTGTGAAGGGTTTAGGTCAGGATTGATTGAATTTAAGATCAAATATGTGGTAAATTACTGATTTCACTGCAACTAGAACATAGGATGACTTCGTTGAATTACTACTAATTATTGGCCTTTCCAAAAACCATGAAAACATTGTTCATTATATATCTATGTGTCCTATAATCATGAAATTTTGAATCGTGTAAATCAGAGTTAAAATCAGAGAGTTATGGCCAAATATGAAGACTATACAATCCTAACCTGCACTAGGACAGTTTGGGGTTTTGGGTCGATTCAAATTAGTTAGGACCAGAATTTGTTAGTTTCCGTAAAAAGAAATTTGTAGTTCATGAGTGTGACATTCCAGAATGGGCTGAATCTCTGAAATCCGACTTCGACACTAGAAGTTATAGGCCCTGGAGATCCAGCGTATAATTTGACTGTGTCTAGGCAGTGTATAGTAGGACTAACTATGTCATAATTATTCCAGGAGTACTGTAAAAATAGTTTCGAGAGCCTAACCTGGTAGTTAGGCATAAAATAGAATCTAGGAAATTAATGGCCCATAATTTGTCATGTGAAAGGTTGCACTAAGAATTAAGACTAATAGAAACTACATTGGAAATTTACATAGACCCAAGTTAGAACCCCGAGCTCAAGCTTAGGCATCACTCCCAAATACATAATGATCATGCCCTAACTCCCCTAAACATCTCCTTGAAAATGCGCTTTGTGGGTGAACTTTGAAATTGGTTTGAGTTAATATTTGGGAGATTTTTCCTAGTTAAAGTGGTGATGAGATTTCTTATTATTGTTGAAGTTGTTATGAAATACGAGAATTTCACATATGTATCTTTTAATGTTTTGTTGTGGACATTTTTTGAAATTTTTTAAGATCATATTGGGTTGGGATGGGCTACCTACCAGTTGGACCCCCACTTTACCTGTAAGTGTAAGAACAAGTGAATGATTAGACGAGACTAGGGAGGTCGGTTCCTGTCTATAAGAAGGCCCAATAACTTTTCCAATGTAAACTGCATGCATGGTTAGCGGACACGTGCCACCTTGTGGGTGGATATGGGCCAAGTTAGTGGTAACCGTCCAAATTGACGATAGGCTAGGATATGGTTAAGCGAATGCATTAAGACCAAATTCAAGCTATGAGACCTAGTGAGGTTGCTCGTCGTTTTTCTTGCAAACCGAATGAGTGGGACTTAGATAAGTTTCTATTTCTGATTGAGAATGGTTATGTGCCTGTCACGAACATTAGAATTACCCGTGTTTCCCCCACCTCTGAAATTGTTTGAAATGAATTTATGTGTGTGGTGTGTGTGTTTTGACTGTTAGGGGTGGTTGTTACTAAGCTTGTCTCACCTTTTGTAATGTTCTGTTTTCAGGTGATGTTCATAAGCATGAGGAAGGGATTTCAGTTTAGAATGAGCGCGTTGTCACATAAGACTCATAGATGGAGTTTGGGATGAACTTTGTTTAGATTGAGCTTTGTTTCAAGATGAATGTGTTTTAGATTGGACACCCTTATGCAGTGGTAAACTGGATGAAGTTGCGTTCAAATTAGCAATAAGATATTCATGAATGGGCTTTCGTATGATACTCAACCTTATACTCCCTAACAGGGAATACGATGTTAACACCCCGTTAGATTTTCTACTACCATATAGGACAAATATTAGTAAATAAAATGAATTAGAAATTGGGGGTGTTACACTTACTTTATCCCTGTAACACCCTGACCCCTTCTTAGGTCATGGACAGTTATCAGGAATAACTTCAGGAACTGTTGACTAGCCCCACAAATAACTACAAGTCTTCCCAATATGTTTCATCCCCGCTCACGTGCTACCTAGGAGATTTCGCAGGTCATCATCCCAAGATTTCTCCACAGCAAACATGTTTAATTCTGAAATTCTTAAGAGTAAGCTCTCCAAAAAGAAGGTGCACTTTGATATAAATAGTCGCATCAAACCCTTTAAACCACACACAAGGTGTTATAATTACATCCACTTGAAGCTCACAACATCCTTATTGTGCCACACATATCGACGAACTTATAAGTCTTCCTAACCACGGTCCACTCCCAGTATTTTTGCCTCACCCAGTGATTACCCAAAGATCTCCCATCAACTGGCATAGCTCACAGTCGTAGGCTGGCTCTGATACATCTTTAATGTTCGACCTCTTCTCAGGGCACAAACACTTACTAGGAATAGCTTCAAGGATAGTCGACTGACCCTACAAATAACCACAAGCCTTCCTGGCATGCTTCGTTTTCACCCCCATACTGCTTGGGAGACTTCCCAAGAAGTCATCTATCCCAAGATTTATCCACAGCAAGCACGCCTAACTATAAAATTCTTAATAGTGAGCTCCCCGAAAAGGAAGGTGCACCGTAGGTGATATAAGTAGTCGCATCAGACCCTTTAGGCCACACACGGGTTAATCTGCAATAGTCTGACCATTCTTATGCCATGGATAGTTACCGATAACGGCCTCAAAGATCATCAACTAGCCCCAAAAATCAATATAAACCTTTCCAGTGTATTTCTTCCTCACTCACACGCTGCCAAGGAAACTTCGCATAAGGTCACCATCCGAAGATTTCTCCATAACAAGAGCGCTCAACTGATGAGTTCTTAAGATTAAATTTCTCGAAAAAGAAGGTGCAACTTTGGTGATATAGGTAGTCACTTAAAATCCTTTACATTCACACCCACTTGACTAGTCCTATAAATCACCACCAGCCTTTCTGGTGTTCTTTATCATTGCTCACACACTGTGTAGGAAGATTTCTCCAGAGCAACCATGCTGAACTTTGAATTTTTTAAGAGTGGATTTTCGAAAAGGAAGGTTTGGTGATATAAGTAGTCACTCAAATCCTTTAAGCCACGCTTAGCGTGTTACATTTACCCCCGTGAAGACAACAATGTCCTCATTTGTTGCGTTATTTAATGTCTTGTCTAGCAAGGCATTCTTTTCCTAGTATATAACTCACTTGGACTTCAGGTCAATTATGATTCCAATAGGGCTAGTTGTCCTACGATGCGTAAGCCTATTACTGGTTATGTACTCGAATTAGGAACTTCCCCAATTTCATGGAAATCTATGAAGCAAGCTCTAGTCCCTTGCTCTTCCGCTGAGGCAAAGTATCGAGCCATGGCCAATGTTGTAAGTGAGGTGATCTGGATAAGATTTCTCCATAGCAAGCATGCTTGTTTACATTGTGATAATCAAGCTGCCATTCACATTGCTAGTAAGCATACGTTTTATGAATGTACTAAACATATTGAGGTCAATTTTCATTTCATTTGTTAACATATTATGTCTGGTGCTATTTAACTTTGATATACTTCGACCATTGAAGAGCTGACAGATATCTTTACCAAAGCTTTGAGTCAATGATAGTTTCACTATTTGAAGGGCAAGTTGGGCATTCTTAATCAGCGTATGCTACCTTGAGAAGAGAGTATTAGAAAGGTACATTATTTGGTGGCTTTTGTAATCTTACTGGGGTTCTTAGTTGCCTAGTCTTTGTACTTGTCTAATATTTGTATCCTATTTTGTTTCCTAATCATGTATCAACTCCTTGATGTACAATTTTAGCATTTAAAGATAATAAAAGTCTGGGGCTGGAGTGAGTAGTTACAACGAGATGTTTCTCACCAAATTCTTATACTATATGTGTATTCCACCAACCTGGGTTTGAGAAGACAGGTACGAGTAGTATAAGACTATGAGTAGACTTAGGGCCTTTTTTTATAGCTTATTACTATTGAACTTATTGAATTAAACTTATTGAAATTTTATTTCTATCAAACTAAATTAATCTGTAGCTAAGCTTTACATAGCGTTTGGTTGGATACAATGTAATTAGGTTGTAATGCAATCAACAATGTAATATAATAGAAATAAAGTATAATGCAATAGTGATTACATTACCATGTTTGGTTTGTTGTAAACTAATTGCATAAGATAATGTAATGATCATTACATTACCATGTTTGGTTAGTTATCTAGTATGTAATGGAATTAACTTTGCACCCAACTTTATTTAGAAATATTTCTGCTTAAGATTGTCTCTCTTATAATTACACATGATATGATGAGAGAGCATATGTCATACAAAATTACAAGAAATAAAAAGACTAATTCAACCTTAAATACTAAAATTCATTTTAATCAAAACTTCATATCTACCAAGTAAAACCAAATAAACTTGGTAATTATTGCACCAATTCCAAAACACTGGCGACCCAACATTAAGCATAAACATAGATGAGAAATTTCAATAACCACAAATACCTGAATTACATAGCATAGGTTGCACAATGTTCATTCACATTCAAAGTCTAACATGAGTTTTTTCACTTAATACACTTCTTCAGATATGATTGGGCTAGCAAGAGATGGATGATGATGATTGTGGTGATCACAAACCTGTGAGGTGGTAGAGAAGGAAAACCATTAATATAGGAGAGTAGCAAGAACCAAAATTACATATAATCATACAATTAATTAGCTTACCAAGTCAAATATCTCCTCGAAGAAGAGCTTGCACCTACTTTTTCTTTCGGCATCAAGGATACTGAAAAATACATCTACGTTCTCCAGCTCAGATGCAATTTTTCTTGTTGTGCGATGCCTCTCCATGGTTGTCAAACCCAAGTTAGCCAATTCTTCATTTAATTTGGAGCGCTTCTCACTTAACTCGACATCAAAGCTGATAGCTCAACTGATGTTGCTACCTGCAGCCCTTATCTTTTTCCCGAGAATAGAAGCAACTTTAGATAAGCCTTTAACTAAGTTATCAAATACTCTTACCCGTTTTCCTAAGTTCCTAGATTTCCCAGAACTTGCCTCAACCCTAAAAGGCTCTTGAGTAGACGAGGATTCAGGTTCGTCTTTCTTACTTGACTCTTTATTTTCTCCCTCTTCATTCACCTCATCTTTTATTTCTTTCGAGCCTTGAGCATCTTTCCCTAAAGCATGATCCTTTCCAAAATTAATGCACAAATCCTCATAATAGGGTACGGTTTACCTCTCCAATCATTAGCTCTAGGATGATTATGTGCCACGAAGTATTAATAATATTAGGACAACAACAATCCAAACTGGCAAAGACCAAACTGGCAGTAACAATTAAAGCACTAAAACATTTCACAGTCAAGAATTTGACATCCAATAAGGATGCTGTAACATGAAATTTCACATTGTTAATGAAGAGTCAAGCATCAACAATTTCACATCCAAGAATTAAGCATCAGCATTCAATGATTTTCAGACTCAGAAATTTCACAGCAAATAAGGAAATGCAATTAACGACATTCAAAACTGAGAGAAACAGACTGAGATCATGAAATTAATAGCTAGGTACTTTTTTTGATAAGATAATTCAAGTATTAATTTGCAAGATGTTGGAAACTGTACTACCCAGCTCAGAATTTTCCCATCAATCACCCAATAGTTGCTTCATTTTAATTTTCGGCACAAAAAAGTGAGGTTAAACGAGCTTACCTTCACATAAGCTTTCCAAATTTCTTTCTCAGCCACCAGTGACTTTGTTTCTGTGTCCCATCCAAATCCACTTGTACAGCTTCCAATTATCATGTCATGTACAACATTATGTATGCCTTCAAAGTGTTAAAGTTGAGAATCCACATGTGGCTGAGCTTTTAGATTTGATTTAGGTAATTTGGCCCTAAGTTTCTCTACAACAATGTTTAGAAACCCTGGTTTAAACCCATTATCGGCTTTGAATGATGTTCCATCGTTCACAAGATCTTTAAGAACTTCAATGAGTGCATCATCTTCTTCTTCTTTCCATTTTCTTTTATTTTTTCCCAGACCACTACATTTTAGTGAAGCCATTAACCTTAGAACTTGTCCACATTCGATTAATACGCTCACAATGTACAAAAGGACCTATCAGATCTGATGCAACTGAAATAGAGGACAGAACATGAATAATTATGCATCTAAAATTTCATGAACATTAATCATTATGAAAAAAGAGATTATGTCCTGGTGATCTAGGTGACCAAAAACCAACTAACCTAGCTAACCAAAAATCAAAGCAGAAGAATTAGAACTTGGATAAACTGGATTCTGGAGGATGAACTAATTATACCAAAATTAGAACAGAAGAATGTACCCATTAAAGCTCCATACCACCGAATGTACCCATTAGAGCTCCATATCAGCATTTAGGTTGCCTGTCCTGATAATCTAGTTGACTAAAAACCAACTAACCAAGGTTAACTTGGACCCAAAATCAAAACAGAGCAAAAGCATATACCTGTTAGAGCTTTTGCACATTTCATAATGATGAATACAACACAATATAAATACAGCATAATATAAATACAGCACCTATCAACAGAGAAAATTATCTCCAAAACAACATAGGAAAGGACAACAGAGGACAGAACAACAAAGGTACTCATTTCAACTACATGTTAAACTCATTAATTAGGACCTTTTACTCATTTCAACAGAGGAATGAATCAGTCTATCTTAAAGGGCCAACTAACAAGAGATTATTGATTAGAGTACTTCCAATTGATCTTTGCATTTTGCTCATATCAGGACCGTTGCTATCAACTATTATAACCGTTACAACTAAATACGGCAACTATTTGCCAAGTTTTAAAGTGTCTAAATAACGCTAACAAAACAAGTAAACAAATCATTTTTTTCTCTTGGTTGCTCGCCAACTATCAAATATCTCTCTAGTTAACTGGTTACACTTCACTCTCCATTCGTCAGAAGATTTAATGGTGTCTATATGCTCTTCATCTCTCCTTCATCGCTTTGGTCCACTCATATTGTAGTATTCCTCCATAGGATCTATGGCCATCTCTCTTCTAATGAGATTATGAAGTAAGCAATGAGCCATGACAATTCTATTCACCGTGTGAATGGGATAGAATGGAGGACTTCTAAGAATAGCCCAATGCATCTTCAACACGCCAAAACATCTCTTTATTATATTCCTAGCGGATGAATGCTTCATATTAAACAATTCTTTCAAAGTTGTTGGCTGGTAACCACTTTCCCATTCATTCAAAAGATACTGTTGTCCCCTATAAGGAGTAAGAAAGCCTTCGCAATTCATAAAACCCATATCCACAAGGAAGTATTGCCCTAAAACATATGAAAAGGCCAAAATACTAACTCCTAGCGTATTTTTAAAAAACACGAGACTATTCTAAGCAACTATTTCCTTACCGTGTCCTTGTCTTTGACTTACCGCATCCCAAAGAACTCTACTATCGGCTATAGATCCCTCCCAACCTGATAGAACATATGTATATTACATCTCTTTTGAGCATGTGGCTAACAAGTTTATGGCTATTTCACCCTTATAATTTTGATATCTAGCCTTGTCCACTTCTGGCACATGCATCTTAATATATGTTCCATCAAAAGCCCCAATGCAATTCTAAGACCCAAGATAACATAACTAAGTTAAGAATTTCATGTGAAAACAATTGTCGAAGCATTACTAGGTATAATTTATACCTTGAACCATTTCTATCGCTCATCTCTAGAGTTCTCTTCAATAGGCTCAGGTTTCTTAAGCAATACACTTTACAATCTTATAACACCCTTCAGCACCTTATGAACATACTCACTGATAGTCCACCCTGACCTCTTAAATGCATTATGAACAATCCGATTCTTTGTGTGATGTGCAAGAATATTAAGAAACAAAGCCACTTGCTCTTTCAATGGCACGTATTTGCTATCATCCAACCTCTATATGGTTCTTAGCATACTACATAGCTTTAAAAAAGTGTGTTTATCCATTCTAAGATGGTCAATGCATTTCCTATCACTCTCACAAATCAAGCCATTTACATAGTTGTTTCTTCAATATGTATGCTCTATTAAAGAATGTGACTTCTTTAAAGAATACTTCTCTTTGTGGTACTTCAAAATGTGACAAATAATTTGGAAAAATAAGTCAATCATATTCAAAACTTCCCATCATGACTAGACCAAGCTTGCATATTGCTTTCTCTTTTTTGTTCTCCTTGTGGCTAAGTTCAAACAAGCCTTGGCTTTTGCGAATAGAAATTGCAAGTTACATCCTATAACATATATCACTTTCAAGAATGAATCGGATTTTCTCAGTGAATTCCAACCAGGAACTCTTGATCAAGACAACCATAATAAATCCACACCACGAAATTGACTGCTAAATTATAAGTCCATTATAATTGCAAGTTACACCCATGAGATATATGCAACTAAATCAGTTGAGAATAGCCCTAAAACAGTACTCATAATATGCTAATAATTCTCAACTGTAAGAACTAAAAAATAACAGTGAGGATGATGGTAAAAGCTGTCACAGTTAAAAGAAGATACATCAAGTTACATCAAATCAAAATAATATACAAGAAAAAGACAAAGCCACATAGTTATATACATAAAGTCCATAGATTGGTAAAAGCTGCCGCAATTAAATGAAGATATCCTATTAAAGACCTTAATTAACATTTGAATCTTTATGAAGACACATATGCCTTCTATTCAAGATAGAAAATTTTAGCATGCAGCAGCCTATTATACAATTGTTTGCAATCTCATGATGCAAAAAATATAGCTGACACCATTTACTGGACTCATTAGACCAACACAAACAAGGTTGAAGCACTAAATCAAAAACAAAAACACATCAGAGAAGGATAGCAAAACATCAAATCACAACATTTACTGGACACCAGATTAGAGACGGACTCATCATAATATGCTAATAATACCAAAACTGGACACCATTAGGCCATTTACTAAACACCTGATCAGAGAAGGACTCATCAGACCATCTATTGGACACCATTTACAAATAGAAACACCAAATCACAACAAGTTACATCAGAGAAGGATAGCAGAACGGAAACGAAACCATTTTTTCTTACCTTAAGCATTCCCAGAGTAGCAAAGGATAGCAGAAACGAAAGAGATCAAAAATCAATCATAATGTGCTGATAATACCAAAACTGACTAGTTGAGGAAACCCAAATTGGAAAACACAGAGAGGAATTACCTGAAGCAAAAGATGATCGAATAGAGAGACGTGGGAGTAAGAACAAGAAGATCGAATAACCACTACAAAATCCATAAAAAGATATCACAATTTTCCCCCAGAAAAATCATAATTTTACCAGGCAAGAAAAACCAATTACATCAACAGATCGGCAGTACCCAATACAAAATCCATAGAGAATAAAGGAGTTAGATTGCCAAATCCGCAATGATTTGAGATTGAGGTAAATCAGCCCTAATTTCCTACGAACTAGAGAGATCAACTCAAACTAATCACATAGGATAATATTGTATCAACTTGTATGATAAATCTTCAAAACAAATTCCTGCTTCTAATTTAAGTAGATCAAAGATACCCGATCGAGGGAGCAAAAATGAAGAGAGATAAAGCTCGAGGATTGTTCAAGGAGCTCGAAAATAGCAGATCAACGCTAGTAGATCCATGACGACTCCAGAGAGAGAGAGAGTCGACTCCAGAGAGAGAGGGGAGAGCTATGGTTTTTGGGGGGGTGTTTGGAAGGTATCAGGCCTTCAACGGGCCAAATTTTGATTACCTCAGAGAAGATAATCAGGATTGTTCAAGGAGGCCCATGTTATTCTTATTAAAGCCTTATATATAATCTTGGTTACAAGGTAATTTTGATTACATGAGTTTTTAGCTAACCAAACATGGTAATGTAATCAACTATGTTATTTTAATTGCATTACATTGCTGATTACTACCAACAAAACGAGCCCTTAGTTTTTATCGAGCTAAACCTATCAGAACTTAATTTTACTGAAAACTTACATACCGAAAGTTACTTATAGAATTGAACCTATCAAAACTTATTTGAACTTATTCAATAAAGAAAAAGATGTTGTAAAACTAGCTCCTTAGGAAAAGTACTTATATTACATCTTATATTCCCATCTCAGATGGAGAGAGAATTGTACACATGGAAGGTTTGCTAGCTAAAGATGTGTTCTTTTCAAGTTATTACAAGTACTTTTATTTGATAAGTGCTTATCAATTAATTTTTCGATATGAAAATAATTATTTTTCATTACCTCCATCAAAATTCCCTCAAAAAGGATTGCATCTGCAGCTATATCTCTATTGTAGGGATATTCCCCTTGTATCTTCCTCGCGAAAGACTGCATTTACGATTATATCTACATATGTACATCTTATATTTTTGTGAATGCTGCGCCAACAAGAAGACCCTTTGCTTGATTCGTTCCTTGATTCTTGTCTTCACTTCCTGCCAATTCAATGTCTGCTACTGAAAAATTACCTTGTTCCTTTCAATCCGAACATTATATAGGACAACAGCCTCAATAGCATAGTAGTTAGTAGCAATACATATTATTTTTAAATCGTGTATAAATTTTTTTTTTGATAAAGTAATCCGTGTATAAATTTGCAATTAATTGTTTTAATTATTTATTTAATTGATAATTTTCAAAACCAGGGATTAAATTTGTAATTAAAAAATGTGTAGTTTGCTGTGATGTTATATTTTGGTAGAAAAAAATAATATAATTTTAAATAAATATATCCATTAACATTAAAATTTAAATTTTCCTAATATTTATTACTTGATAAGTATACTATGACAAATATATATATATATATATATATATATATATATATATATATATATATATTTCATATACAGTAATCAAGAGAAATCTCAGAACACCCAACCTCCAACTACCACGCCCATAATTTATAATTTTAAAAAGAAAAAACATATTTATTGGCTAGTTTTACAATGAAAATAAAATTTTAAAAAGTATTTATTGGCCTGATCAACAGGTAAACATTTTTTTATTATTATTTAGTTGCGCATGATCCTTACAAATAAAAAAAGACAGTATAGTCACTACACAGTTTAAGAAAACAGCTAGTATATCCTATAGGCTATGAATCCCAAACAAATAAACTCATATTGCTCACTAGTCAAACACAAAGATCAACTAAAATGCCCCTTGATTGAGTAGGAGATATCCTGGGAATGGCGAATCAATTGGCCAACTTCTCTTACACTTTATTCTTTATGACATTCAACCTTTTTATTCTCACCTATCTCTGTGTAAGTTTTGCTTTTATTAAAAAAATAACGAATCAATTGGCCGACTTCATATTAATAAATGAAAGTAAAAAAAAAAAAATACTCGTCGGCCGATGTCTAGTTTATTTTATATTGAAATATAAGAGAAATTTCAAAATTGATCTAGTCACCTCTTTTTTATTTACCTCCGATTTATTTACTCCTTTATACAATACGATTTGAAAATTAAACATCTAAACAATAAGAAATCAAGGGATGCATAAGTGATGATTACATTAAACTAGATCATTTCACCAACCAATGATCTAATTGTCAAATTAATATGGAAAATATATGGTGTTGATTAGTGTTGATGAGTGTGTTGACGAATATTAATCAATATTAAATGCTAATGATAAGTTAAAAAGAACAAGCCCTAAAACATATAACATGCTCCCTAAAAGTGAATCATTACTTGAGATGTTTGGATAGTAGAACTGACAACAATGCTGACTAAGGGAACTTTAACATCCATAACCGATGATTACATTAATAACATAGCTACTACCAAGTTTCAAAAATAACTATTAGCCTCCCTAACTTTACAAATTATATTAAGGACATATTTTTTTGGACTTATAATAAGTGCTTATTGGTACTTATTATTGAAACATACTAAAACATGTTGAAATGGTGCTGAATAAGTTTACATATAGGTCAATTGTTACTAAGTATGAAAATATATTTATATAGCTGTGTAATTATTGTATGCACCGAAAATGAACATTTTTAAATATGTATTTATTTAAGTTGTCACATAATATGATCATTTTCAAAGAAGTTGTATTTTATATGCTATGGTCATCGTGAATTAAATTTTAAATAAATTTTTTAGATGATATGTATAATTTACAAATAATTGTGAATATATGCTCAATTTGTAGTTGCTATTATTAACACAATAATTTCCTATATCCTTAGCAATGAATTACAAAATTAATTCAATTTTTAAAATAGCTATTGTTAGAAAACGCACATTTTTGGGTAATTGTTAGTAAATCAGAAGTTGACATCATCGGTAGATGGTGTAGTAAATGGTGGGGGTTGGGTTCCCTACAATGAAATAATTTTCATCTATCAGTGGGTTGATAGAAGGCAAATGAGATAAGGTAATTTTTTTAATCAAAAGATAGAGAAAAAATTAGATAAAAGAATATATTCATATAAAATTTCATAGTAAAATTATTAATTTATCAATAGCAATATTTTTTTGGAAAATTTGTCTTTCAATTTAATTACATTATTCAAATAAGTATACAATGTTTACATAAATTATGACAAATTGATGTATCTTGTAACGCCCCCAAATTAAACATGTATCATTGTTTATATTCTCCTTAATAAAACACTCAATTATAATCTAATAAATCCAATGATAGGGGCATTACCACCGTCCAAAAGGATAAGGCTTGAAATATGAATGCTATAAATGACACAGTTAAGTATAGCTTTAATCATACACCTTCACATATGATCAACCATTCACAACTATATTAACCAATGTAGGGTTTATAGACTATAAGAAAATAATTCACCATCTAATATCTACATCTCCATCCACTGAAGAATTCAAAATACAACTTTAAATTATGCATATACTGTATTGCTTCTGATCCATTCAGAGTTCCTTACTTCACTTATTCTCTTCAACTGATTTGCTGGGATAAGGGCAATTCTCTGAGCATTTGCCTGAAACAAAACATGAAAAATATTTCGAACTGTGAGCCGAAACTCAGTACGTGCATTTCTGTATTGATAAATGATCTCTAAATAAATGGTTTGGGCGGCCGCTTTGCAATTCAATTTAAGTTAAAACAGAGAATAAGATAAGCATAAAACTGTAGTTATTATCTGATAGTGAACCTCTTAATACTGTTACGATCAATAGATAGGTGTACACCTGCCAAGCCGATCTGGAACCTGACCTGAAGCCGCGCGGGCAAATGAAGGGCGAATGCCCTATAGATGATAACTGACGGGCTCACTAATTAACTAATAAATCACTATGTAAACTAATTTATTGATGTACTTACCAAAACATGATAACGTTGATAACTACACTCTGATTGCTAAAGATACAGGCAATGGACGTACCTAAAGTCTTTAAAATGATATTTCACTTGATAATACTTATGCACAAAGGAAACAATAGACTAGACCCCTTTTCTATTTAAGAGATGTCATTAGAGATAAATGTAGTTAGTAAACCATGTTTACTGACATAATTTATAACTTTAATGGAAATATATTAACGAAAAAGACTTCCACAGTCCCAATAATTCAATGTAACACAAGTTAAACCAAAATGATTTGAAAAATAAATCAGTTAGGGTTATTGAACTTAAAACATAACAATCTAATACAAAGTGGACCAATTGGAATGGTTGAGCTGCTAATAAAAAGATTTCAATTGATATAAATGAAATATGAGTTTCTGATATCTCTGAAATGGATAATAGAAAGTGCAATACTTCTGAAACGGATAATAGAATGTGCAATAATTCTGAAATGGATAATGGAAGATTTAATGCTATGAAGGGTGTTGTAAGGTTCATAAAGGCGCAAATAACCTCAGTTTGATACGTTAAGTACTGATTTCTTTCTTCACACCATACCGTTTCATGGTCTACTTTAGAAAATCCACATCTTTCACTCCCGACCTCCAATTGAGATATAAAACCCCAATATGAAAAGCTCATAATGTCCATTAAAACTTTCATTTAGGACACAAAGCATGATTCACATAGTAAAGTCTCTAAAATTAGAGTAGAACACAAACATGCACAATTTTAATCCAATCTGCGCAGTCGTAGCAAAATGACCATAACTTTTTCCACAGAACTCGGATTAAGGAGATTCAAAAGGAATTTGAAAGATAAATCATTGATATATCCACACACAAAAATTCACAATTTTTCAGTGGCCCAATCAATACCAGTTTTTCCGTAAAGTCCCCTGTTCAAATATGCTCCCAGTTTCGGTGTATTCTGCGCAGTCTTCAGTAAATTGGTCATGACTTTGCGCACACAACTCGGAATCAAGTAATTCAAAATCCTATTGAAAGCTAACATCCTGCTCTAGCTACGCACCAAAAATCATGATTGGCCATGCCTCGTTTGTTACCAGTTTAATCCGAAACAAACCCCTGTTTTGGGTCTGTTTCCAGCCCAAAATCACTTAGTTTCAATCCTTTCTTCAGAAATCCATCCATTAAAATCACTCTTTAACTCATCTAAATTATCATAAACATCTTGATATTCATTACTAATGCCAAAGAGCACAAAATCTCTTTTAAAACAATCAAACTTCATCATTACAACCTACACTTGCATGAACATGAACAACTTCAAGCATCACTTGCTTTCAAGCATAATCAACAACCAAAATATCAAAAAAACTCTTGATTCCATATAAACAACATGATCAATAATCAAAAACAAGAATCAAACTCCAAAGCATGATCAAATCAACAAGATAAAGTAAGGATATTACTCACTTGTGCTTGAATATAGAGGTGTGAATGATGTGTGAAGAGTGTGGAGTTGTGGCTGGTAGTTGGGGGGTGTTGGAGGCGGCTGAGGGGTGGCTACCTTGGTGGTTGATGGTGGCATAAGGTGGCAGAATGGGCTGGCAGCAGGTGGCCGTAGGAGAGGAGAAGGAGGAGAAGAAAAGAGAACCTTGAGCTTGTGTTTTACTTGGATGAAAATTGCTCTTGAGTCACTTGCATATACTTGGTTGCAATTGAAGAGAAAATACATGGCTGAGGATTCACCACCCCAAAATAATATCTTTGCTAGTTACAATTAGGGATTAATGATAGTAATTAGCTTAACAAATGGATTAGGAAGTTGTTGGGCCAAAATTGGGCCCAATTGAGTTGTGCTTGAAATCAAAACGTCCCGATGCGATAAAATATTTACGAAGCTCGAAATTAAATTTTTATGATGTTACGAAAATGATTTAATCTTTTAAATCATAATTATCGAGGCCTACTGTCGATTTTTCCGAAATTTTCTAGTAAATGAAACTCGAATTGTAAAGTGCGGCCCAAAATGAATTCTTCCAACCGGGATAATTAAATGAGGTAAATAGATGTGAAAAATGAATAACATCACTTAATTAAATAAATGAACATGATTTGGGGTCGGACTATTATAGCATTCCCCCCTTAAAGAGTTTCGTCCTCGAAACTTATGAACTTTGTCCAAATGTGCAAGGTTATCTGAAGTAAGTGTGGGTACTTGACTTTCACCTGATCCTTAATTTCTCAAGTAAGTTTTGAGAAAGTATGATTTGCCCAGAGTAATTGGGTTAAGGATATTTGCTTGATATTTAACTGATGAATCCTGATCTAATGTCTGGACTGGGTACTCGTGAAACATAAGACCCTTAATGATCGCAATGGGTTTGATTATGACAGTGTGATCAGGATATGGATTGTACTGCCAGAGTTGTGAGGTAAGGAATACGTTATGCACGTATTTGACTTATATAGGAAGACCTGGTAGACAAGCTACGGAATTCGACCTTTTAATGAACTGATATAGTCCAATAGATCTTGGCCTCAACTTAGTTCGCAGTTCAACCTCCTTACACCCTTAATTGATGAAACTTTCTGAAAACCTTGTTATATAACTGAAATTTCAGGAAATCCCTTCTTTTAGCAACATAGCGTTTCTGTCGGTTTCAATAAGATATTTTCAGGAATCTTCTGATAGGTGTCACCTTACTGAATGCTAGAGAAGATCTTTATGACCCATAAAATGATTTTGTTGTCAATGTCTACTGTTATTTTGTCCTGATGTTTCATGTAAGATATTGTGCTGGTGCTATCAACGTGTCGCTAGTTGGGAGTTCTATACTTTCTTCAAATGCAAATGTTAGTTGTAGGCCGTGAAGTACTACAGGCTCCAACTCAGAAGAGTTGGATCCATTGATATTTTAGATGCTTGCCCATCCATTTTAGGATGATAAGAACTGTTAAAATTCCATCGAGTTCCAAAAGGCTCTTTGAAGTGCTTGCCCAAAGCAAGTTTGAAATCTCTAATCTCTATCAGACACTATATCTGAAGGAATTCCATGCTAAAGTCTGTTGTAATTGAATCCCCTTCTCAAGATTTTGCTTCATTCTTTGGAACTCAAGATCATTATCCTAATCTACTCTAATTTCCTCCATGAGGAAGGGCTGTAAGGTAGGTGCCTGCAATTGAACATTTGCCTTCCTGTGCGACACTAATTGAATGCCCAAGTCCTCAAGCTCTCTCAAAAGATTCAACTGACTGAGTAATCCTTTTCAGGGCATCTGACACAATATTTCCAGTTCTTGGTTGACATTGGATGTCCAAATTGTAATCCTTAAGCAATTCTAATCAATGCCTTTGTCTTAGTTGGAGCTTCATCTGAGTAAAGATATACTTTAGACTTTGATGATCAGTATAGGTTCTTGCATGGTGTCCCATATATCTAATGTCTCCAAATTTGTAGTTCAAAGGCTACAGCTGCTAACTCCAGATCATGGGTAGGAGAACTCTTCTCATAAGAGTTGAATTGTTGGGAGGCATAAGCCATCAGTTTAACTTCTTGCTAACTTTGTAGTTTTCTTCACCAAATTGGTCAGGGAAGATAATAATTGGCAAATACTTCCTGAAACTCAATAATTCCCTACTAAAACCCAACAAGTTTCTA
Organism: Carnegiea gigantea; assembly: GCA_029747015.1. Classification (NCBI taxonomy): domain Eukaryota; kingdom Viridiplantae; phylum Streptophyta; class Magnoliopsida; order Caryophyllales; family Cactaceae; genus Carnegiea; species Carnegiea gigantea. The sequence continues at coordinate 73,972 of JAKOGI010002087.1, forward strand.
GTCTCAACGCACTGGTGGGTCTTTAGTACTTTATAACTACTCTTGCCTTTTGCAAATTAACCTTAATCTCATCCTTTGGAACCACATGTTCCAAAGCTACCATTGCTTCTAACCAAAACTCATGCTTCTTGTATTTGCTATGCACTTGATGTTCCTTCAAGGTTTATAACACTGTCCTCAAATGAACAATATGCTCATCTTCATCCTTGGAGTATTTCAAGATATCTTTTATAAATACCACCACACTTGTCTAGGTATGATCTGAAACTCGATTCATAAGATCCGTAAAGGTCGCGGGGCCATTGATTAAGCCAAAAGGCATCACAATGAATTCATAGTGACCCAAACATGGTCCTTAGTGTGGTTTTGGTAATGTATTCAGATATAATGCTAAGTTGATGGTACCCTAACCTCAAATCAATCTTAGATCAGACTCCTGGTCCCTGCAGTTGATCAAATAAGTCATCTACTTGGGGCGATGGGTATTTGTTTTTTTATGGTGATCTTGTTCCGCTCCCTGAAATCAATGCATAACCTCAAGGTTTTATTCTTTTCCTTTACAAATAGAACTGGGCATCCCATTGAGGAACTTTTGGATGGTCCGATAAATACTTTCTGTAATAGCTCATCTAACTGAATCTTCAGTTTTCTAAGCTCTATTGGCACCATACGATATAGGGCTTTGGAGATAGATTGGGTATTAGGGATTAATTCAATCTCACAATCAATTTCTCTTTGCGGAGCACCCCTGGTAATTCTTCAGGAAAACAGTTTTGAATCCACTAACTATAGGAATATCGTTTGCTTTTTTTTTTCTTTCTTTCCTTCAGTTGAATGTTACAAGCATAACACTAATACAAAATATATCCTTGCCATAAGTGCTCATTGATTTTCAAAGCAAAATTTAAATGACAAGGTTTTTTTTTTCCCCTCTCTTTGACCATGAAACGTATTTCTCTCCTGTTAGAATGTACAAAGTTTTGATGATAACAAATCCAAGTGTTGTTGTTGTTGTTGCTCCAAACAGGCTTTCCAAACAGGACCTTGCTGCTGTTCTCAATGTATTAAAACTGCTTGACTAATAGTTTATCAAGAACAGGTACTCAAGTCAGCAATGTAAGAACACCTGTGAGGAACAGGTTCTGTGAGGTGTTTTGAAGCATATCCTGAGAAGTGTTTGAAACATAAGATATGTGCAGCTGTGACAAACAGGTTCCGTGCGGTGTTTGAAGCATATTCTGTGAAGTGTTTGCAGCAAAGTCGTTCTACAAGATGACTAGTGGTTACAATAAGATGTCTTGATCTGATTTGGTTTTATATTTTTAGACTCTTGTTAATATGCCAATTAGAAAGTTTTAATTTACCACTCACTGGAAACGGTTTTGCTTTTCAGAAAATATTTCGGATCACCCTTCAGAACAACCCTGGAAACAGGGCGATCAGGGTGTTTCCCGAATAAGTTGTGAAAAACTGCTTTGCACGATTTTTATCTTTTGGATTTTGAGCAGCTTCTTCAAAGATTTGTAAGAAAGATTTTTCTATGGAGTATCTTATTCCTTACCCTAAAAATGGTTATCAAAAATCTTAAGGGATTTGCAAAATCTTTTTAAATAAAAAGAATATCCAATTTTTGACAAGTGGATAAGGTAGTTGAGAAAAACATGGGCTAGCTGCTAAAGAACACCGCCTTATGCACGCGGTTCAGGAAGTGTTTTTCAGCTCATGTCACCTTACCCCTTATAGCTAAAGGATTCTATTTTCTCTAGGATTTTAGTTTCCAAAAATTTCAGAAATAGTTTTTCCATCCCTTGTGGGTAAAGGATTCTATATTCTTCAGATTTTTTAGTTTCCAAAAATTTGATGAATTGTTTTCCAAGCACTATAAAAGGCGGCTTCTTACAATCTTGGAGACATCGGTTTTCAAAGAGAAAAAATCTGAGTTCATGAGCTAAAACGTTTGAAAAGAAAACCGAGCCTTGTGAGTGAATTAATTGAGCTTTCAAAGTTGGCATACTAGGACTTCATTGTACCCTATATTAGCTTAGTTGAGAAGCATTGTAATAGGGTGTTTTTTCTTTACATTCTTCTTTCACAAGAGTGAGTAGAGTGTGTGTCCAAATCAAGGGGATTTTGGACGTGGGGTAACTTGTCTTAGGGAAGACAGGTTACGTGTGTTACAAGTTGTAACAAGGTGTGTTACTATTGTAACGTGATTAGCCCGTTTAGTGAAGTGTTTAAATCCTACACGAGGTAGGTCGTGGTTTTTTAACCTCAGTTGGGCTAGAGGTGTTTTCCACGTAAAAATCCTGTGTCCATTATTTCCGCATTCAATTTTGTTGGATTTTCGCTTCTGCTTATCTCAGAAACAACATGTGCGAACAGGGTCTAAGACTGTTTGTCAGCAACTTGCGAAAATCGGACACCACAATTCACCCTCCTCTTGTGGTTGTGTACTCTCTAAATCAACAAGTGGTATCAGAGCAGGTTCTCCTTTGAAAAGCTAACACCTTGAGAGATCCTTGAAGATGAGTACTCCACAAGGCATGCTTGAAGGTCAATCCATAACTCGTCCACCATACTTTAATGGCCAACACTATAGTTGGTGGAAGAATAGGATGGAAAACTACATCCAAGCTGAGGACTATGAGTTGTGGATGCTCATCAAGCATGGACCACTCATCCCTAAGAAAACAACTGAAGATGGAAAGTCAATCCCCAAGGAGCCTAAGGAGTTCAATGCTGAAGATTACAAGATGATGGAGAAGAATGTCAAGGCCAAGAAACTCCTATATTTTGGCCTAGGTCCTAATCAATATACTCGCATATCTGAATGTGAGTCGGCCAAAGAAATATGGGATGCTTTGCAAGGAGCTCACGAAGGGACCAATCAAGTAAAGCAATCCCGGATTGAATTGCTTATGAGAAAGTATGAGCTGTTCGAGATGGGTGATCGGGAAAGTGTGATGGACATGTACACTCGCTTCACTCACACAACGAATGAGTTGAAATCCTTGGAAAAATCCTTCACCACCGAAGAATTGGTAAGGAAGATCCTAAGAATTTTACCTCATTCTTGGGAAGCAAAAGTAACGGCCATCCAAGAAGCTAAGGACATGAACAAGATCACCCTAGATGAGCTGATTGGAAACCTCCAAACATATGAACTTAGGAAATATTCTCAACAGAAAGATGAGACAAAGAGAGAACGAGGTCTTGCACTAAAGGCCTTAGAAGATGATTCTGATTCTGAGGAGGAGGAGATTGCCATGATGACTCAAAAATTTAAGAAGTTCTTCAAGAAAGTCAAAGAAAACATCAAAAGGAAGGACTTCGGCAAAGCCAGGAATACCCCTCGGGAACAGTTCACTGGGTGTTTCAAATGTGGTAAGCTGGACCACATTGTGAGAAGCTACCCACTGCACAAGGAAGAACAAGAACCCGAACACCCCAGAAAACAGGGGAGGAAACAGGGTGTAAGCAGCTCAACGAAAAGGTTCTCAAAAGCTATGCTCGCGGCCTGGGGAGATTCAAGTGAGGATGAGGAAGGGTCTGAAGCTGGGGAAGCTGATGTAGCACTCATGGCAAGGAGTGACACTGATTCAGATGATGGGTCAACGGATAGTCTGACTCAACTCAAGAACAAGGTACGTGGTCTAAATAAATCAACTCTTGAGAAATTAGTGTACAATATAATGGATATATATGCTGAATTAAAAGGGGATGTTCGAGATTTAGAACTTGAAAATGAAACCCTTAAATTAGAAAAGCTTGAAGTTGACAAAGAGACTCTTGCCTTGCATGAAAACATCAATGTGCTTAAAGAAACTCTACTCATGAAAGAAGAGACTTGTTCCACTAAACTGACTGAGCTAGAAAAAGAATCTTTTGACTTAAAAGGTAAGGTCGAGTCTTTGCTGGAAGAAAACAGAAACTTGCTTGAAAAAATAAAACACTTAGAATCGGACCTTGCCACAAACAAGCTCTGGAACAGGTCCTCAAGGGCGTTGGAATGGTTAAACACTCATCATAGTCAAAATAGAAGAGGACTAGGTTTTGCGCCTAAGATGACCTATCCAGTGAATAACAAATATGTGGGATTACCTGAAAATATTGTTTGTTTTCATTGTGGTAAAACGGGGCATTATCGATATGCTTGTCCTATAAGAAAGTATGCCATTAAAAAGAACTCAGTGCATGTAAAACAAATGTGGGTTAGGAAAGATGAGATTTACACGTCTAAAGGAATGGGACCCAAGTGGATCTGGGTTCCCAAAACTAACCCTTGATTTGTTTTGCAGGCTGAAGTGAGAGAGAACAACCCAGCAAACAACCAGCAAACAGTGCAGGAAACAGTCTAGGGAACAGGCAGCTGTGGTATGTTGACAGTGGGTGTTCGAGGCATATGACTGGTGAAAAATCCAATTTTCTCTCACTTACAGCATCAGAAGGAGGGAGTGTAGCATTTGGAAACGGCAAATCTGGGACAATTGTCGGTATAGGTAAGATAGGTGAGTCACTCTCCCATTCAATTGACAATGTTTATTTTGTGGATGGTTTAAAACACAACTTGCTAAGTGTGTCCCAACTGTGTGACAAAGACAACCTAGTAGTGTTCTCTCCAACACGTTGCTTGGTTGTAAACATGAACACAGGAGATGTTGTGTTGAGGGGGAAGCGACACAAAAATGTTTATAAAGTGTGTATTTCTACTCTTCCCCAAAATAATTTGACTTGTTTGAGTGCCTTAAAAGATGATGTTATGCTTTGGCACAAAAGACTAGGTCATGCAAGCCACTCTCTTTTGAACAAACTTGTAACCAAAGATTTAGTAGTTGGCTTACCTTCCATCAAATTCAATGATGACAAGGTATGTGATGCATGTACCAAAGGCAAACAAGTCAAAAAATCATTTAAGTCTGAAAAGTGTATAAGCACTACTCGACCCCTTGAATTAATACATATGGATCTATGTGGTCCAATGAGGATCATGAGCCGAGGTGGCAAGAGGTATGTGCTTGTGATAGTGGATGACTACTCTCGTTTCACTTGGACTTTGTTTTTGGCTTCTAAAGATGAAACTTTTGAAAAATTTCTTACTTTCATTAAAAAGACTGAAAAGAGGGTAGGACACTCTTTGGTATGCATAAGGTCTGACCATGGTACAGAATTTGAAAATTCGAGCTTTATTGACTATTGTAATGAGCATGGTGTTGATCACAATTTTTCAGCTCCAAGAACACCCCAACAGAACGGGGTGGTAGAGCGCAAAAATCGTACTCTAGAGGACATGACTAGAACAATGCTTGTTGCTAGTGGTTTTCCTAGAAATTTTTGGGCTAAAGCTTTAAACACATCATGTTACATTATAGATAGATGCATGATTAGACCTGTTCTTAACAAAACTCCTTATGAGATCCTCAAAGGAAGAAAACCAAATATTTTGCATTTGAGAGTTTTTGGGTGTAAATGTTTTGTGCATAATAATGGAAAGGATGCCTTAGGAAATTTGATCCAAGGAGTGACGAGGCAATATTCCTCGGTTACTCCTCACATAGTAAGGCATACAAAGTGTTTAATAAGAGAACCTTGTGTGTTGAAGAAAGTGTGCATGTGCTTTTTGATGAAACTAACTCTCTAAGTGAGAATGATGCACAGGAGGAAGACCTCGAACTAGGTCTTGTAAAAAAAGACATGCTGCTTCAAGATGAACCAGGTAAGGATCAACCTGAGAGATCAAGGCCTGAAGCTGTTCTTCAGGAAGGTAGGCAGGGTGTGAACCAAACAGGGGGAAACAGGGTGGAACCCTGTTCGGGACAACATCAGCCGAACCCTTCTGAGATAATTTCAGGAACAGGCTCCCAAACAGGCTTGGGAACAGGTCCTGAACTTGTTTCACCAAGTATTCCAGCTAGGATGGAGAGCATATCTGTGAACCCACTTTCACCACGATCATGGAAATACCAAAGTTCACATCCTTTTGATCAAATTTTGTCTGATATTAATGCAGGAGTTCAAACTAGATCTAGGCTTAAAAATTTCTGTGCTTTCTATGCTTTTCTCTCAAAAATTGAGCCTAAGAATATTAATGAAGCTCTTGCAGATTCAGATTGGGTCACAGCCATGCAAGAAGAACTCCATCAGTTCGAAAGAAACAAGGTATGGCACCTTGTGCCACGGCCAGAGGATAGAACAATCATTGGAACCAAGTGGGTGTTCCGTAACAAGCTAGATGAGTGCGGAACAGTCACTAGGAACAAGGCCCGGCTGGTGGTTCAAGGCTACAACCAAGAAGAGGGAATTGATTATGAAGAGACTTTTGCACCTGTTGCAAGGATGGAAGCCATTCGAATCTTGATAGCTTTTGCAGCCCACATGGAGATCAAGTTATATCAAATGGATGTTAAAAGTGCGTTTCTAAATGGGTACCTTAAAGAGGAAGTGTATGTCAAACAACCCCCTATTTTTGAAAGTAATGAATTTCCTAACTATGTTTTCAAACTTGACAAAGCACTTTATGGTTTAAAACAAGCCCCTAGAGCTTGGTATGAGTGGTTGTCAAGCATTTTATTAGAAAATGGTTTTACAAGAGGCAAGGTAGACAATACCTTGTTTCTAAAATCTAAGGGGGAACATTTGTTGATTGTCCAAGTATATGTCGATGACATCATATTTGGTGCAACTCATCATGATTTGTGCAATGAATTTTCAAAAATGATGAGGAGTGAGTTTGAAATGAGCATGATAGGTGAGCTTAAGTTCTTTCTAGGCTTGCAAATCAAGCAAACCTCCAATGGCACCATGATCCATCAACAAAAGTATATCAAAGAGTTACTTAAGCATTTTAAGATGGAGTCGGCCAAGCCCATTGATACTCCCATCTCTCCCTCAACCAGGTTAGTAATGGATGATGGTAGTCCCTCAGTTGAGGAGAAATCCTATAGGGGCATGATAGGGTCACTCCTATACCTGACGGCTAGTAGACCTGACATTGTTTTCAGTGTTGGTCTATGTGCACGTTTTCAGTCTAACCCTAAAGAAACTCATCTTAAGGCTGTAAAAAGGATTTTAAGATACTTAAAACATACACCTGATCTAGCCTTATGGTATCCTAGAGGTTGCAACTTTGATCTTGTTGGGTATGCTGATGCTGATTATGCAGGTTTCTTGGTTGATAGAAAAAGCACCTCAGGTATGGCTCACTTTCTTGGACCTTGTTTGGTATCTTGGCAACCAAGAAACAACTCTCTGTTGCCTTGTCCACAGCAGAAGCTGAGTATGTGGCAGCTGCATCTTGTTGTGCTCAGTTATTATGGATAAGACAACAACTCAAGGACTTTTGTGTTGACATAGGATGCATTCCTATTTATTGTGACAATACAAGTGCAATTAACATTGCCAAAAATCCATGTCAACACAAAAGAACAAAACATATTGACATTCGTCATCATTTTCTAAGGGACAATGTTGAAAAAGGAGTAATCTCAATGAATTTTTGTGCCACTGAAAATCAAATTGCTAATATATTCACAAAGGCATTGAGTAGAGAACAATTTGAAAGGAATAGACTCGAACTAGGCTTAATTAGAACAACCTGACCAACCTGTTCTCTCTCCCTGTTTGCAAAATTTAAAAGTGACGGGTACAACATGTTAAATTTTTGTTTGCAATCAACTTGTGTGCTATGTTTAGCATATGTGAGGTTTGCAACTTGCTGACACTCGTTGAGGTCTAATGAGATTGCCCTTATTGTCCAATGTTACCGAGCAAGTAACCTCAAGAACAAGCATCAGGAACAGGTACGCCTCTTGTTTGTCAAATGTGTGCAACAAATTGAAAACTGCTAATCTCTTCCCGAGGCGTGCGCAATAAATGCTAAAGTCCGTTGCAAAAACGGGCAAAATCTTTTAAAGATTTCGCACGTCTCTCTCTCCCTTTAAAGCTCTTGCTCAATCTCTCACCTCCACCGAAACTCTCTTGCTTTGAAACTCTGTTCAAGAAACCCTAATCTCTCTCCTTCCTCTGAAAAATGGCGTTCCCCATTAGCTTCGAGAGCTCCTCGACCTTGACCCAGGGCAACCAGACACAGGGCACAGCCTTGCAAACAGCCACAGCCCTGTTTGCACCTACACAATTTCTGACAGCCCTCATGGAAGGTAAAAATACTGAACCTCCTCGATCCATTGCCTATAAACCTTTTGGGTTTTTGAAAAGTATCGACCTTAGAACAGTGAATTTGAAATTGGAAGACATCCCGTACAAATTTGGGTGGGAATTGATTTTGTTTGGTGAAATGGGCGCATGTCAACCCCAAGAACTTGTTGGGGCATCTGAAAGAGAAATTGGGGGCTTTAGATGAACTTTTCTGTTGGACCATGGGTTAGAAGACATCAAATCGTTTGGGCTGTTTCCTGAGCAGGAAACAGGGTCAGAAACAGGGTCTGAAGTTTTTAAGGAGAACCTAGGGGAGGATTTGTCAAGAGAAGAAGGGGGAAGTAGTGGTCAACTGGAGGAGGCCCCTGCCAAAACTGAACAAGCCACACCGGTACCACCAACCGGTGAGAAACGCAAACAGTACAAAATTGTGGCTAGGCGTGCTAGAGTACCAAGAACACGACTACCATCAAGGCCTAAAAGCGGCCAGACTGAAGGGCCCTCAAAAAGTGAACCCCCTGTCAAACTAAAACCACAAATCCCCTCTTCGGCCAAACCCACTAACAGACCCACAAGAAAATCAGCCCGAATAGCTTTTCACTCCACTCCTCGTCCTGCCAAACAGTCAGCCCCTGTTGTTGAGGAGATTGATTCCTCCTCTGAGCCTTCATCAGATAGCGACACTGAGAACACTGCCTTCAAACAGGGCACGCCCGTGTTCTCAGAGTCCTCAAAGAATAAGCCTTTTCCTATACCAAAACCATCACCCCTCAAAACTCCCAAGAGAAAAGCCTCCCTCAAACATGCCTCCACCCAAGACCCTCCTACTGAGCCCCAACCTAAACGAGCCAAGAAATCTACCCCATCTGCAATCTCAGCCAAACTGACCCAATTGATTCAGAGACGGGTCGTAAGGGGCAAAATTATAAAGGTCAAATATTTTGAGGAACAGGGACTGGGGGTGTTTCTGCACAAGCTGCATGCACAGGGGTGGTATGAGTTGTTTACAAACACCCAGTTGGGGTGTTCTGTACATGAGTTGGCAGAGTTCTATGCCAACTGCACTGTCACCGAAGGAGTGATGACAAGTATTGTTAATGGGAAGCAGCTTCGCTTTGATGCGAAGATATTAGGGGACATTCTGGGGATTCCCTCCACAGGCTTTGATATATATGTGAGGGAAGGCAAGACTATTCTAGGGACAGCCAGGCTGCTGGAACTCGCCCAGAAATTTAGCCAACAACCAAGCCTGCAAACACCCAAGTCTGTGAAGAAAGGGGACCTGACATCGCTCCATCAATTGCTATTTTGGTTTATCATCAAGAATGTCATCCCCAGAGGCCAGGGTCATAATCTTGCTGATGCCATGGATCAGTGTTTGATGGATCTGATGGACACGGAAGTGCAAATTAACCTTCCTGCCATCATGATTCGACATATTGCAAGAATTGCAAACACCTCTGGAGAACATGATCTGGGATACGGCTTCTTTCTGACTAGTGTGTTTGAGCACTTTGGGGTGACACTACAGAAGAAGGTGGGCGCTCAGTTCATTGATGAGATCGGGAGTAACACCCTTATGGGGTCTGGGTATGCTTTGATTGAAGGGTCTGCCTCAGAACAGGGGACCAGAACACCCCGTCCTCCTGTTCCTGGTAGTTCCTCAACCAAGCTTGAGGCTGCTTTGGAAGAAAACTCTCGCCTTAGTACTGAGCTTAACGCTGTAAAGGCTGCCCTGGACGAGGAAAAAGCTCTAAATGCAAAACGCCATGCAGATCTCCTCGCCCTTCTCTCTTCACTTTCAGCAAAATTTTCTCCTTCTGCTCCTTGAACACCCCTCATGAGCTGTTCCCATCTGTTGTTCTCATAGCCTGTTCTCACTTCTCTTGGTGAATCAGTTTGTACTCTGTTGCACTCTTTTGATGAATGACAGGATATCTTGTTTTTTGATTGGCTTTGCCTTGCTTGCTTTTTGTTGTGAATTGCTTGTGTGTGACTAGGATGGCCAATCTCATTACCGTACCAAAACACTTGAGTGTATCGCCTGTTGACTTTCCTCCATTACCCAAGTGGTGGTGATAGCAAACACCCTCTGTTTGACTGTTCGCCCCTACTTTTTAATGATGCCAAAAGGGGAAGATAGGTTGACCAATATTGTTTTAGTTCTGCCATGGACGAGTTAATTTTCTTACAATCTTTTCGATACTAACTGCTTCATGTGAATTTGAATAATTGGTACAAATCACTTAAATTGCCCTTGAAAGTCAATATGGTCACTTGGTTTGTCATCATCAAAAAGGGGGAATTTGTTAGAATGTATAAAGTTTTGATGATAACAAATCCAAGTGTTGTTGTTGTTGCTCCAAACAGGCTTTCCAAACAGGACCTTACTGCTGTTCTCAATGTATTAAAACTACTTGACTAATGGTTTATCAAGAACAGGTACTCAAGTCAGCAATGTAAGAACACCTGTGAGGAACAGGTTCTGTGAGGTGTTTTGAAGCATATCCTGAGAAGTGTTTGAAACATAAGATATGTGCAGCTGTGACAAACAGGTTCCGTGCGGTGTTTGAAGCATATTCTGTGAAGTGTTTGCAGTAAAGTCGTTCTACAAGATGACTAGTGGTTACAACAAGATGTCTTGATCTGATTTGGTTTTATATTTTTAGACTCTTGTTAATATGCCAATTAGAAAGTTTTAATTTACCACTCACTGGAAACGGTTTTGCTTTTCGGAAAATATTTCGGATCACCCTTCAGAACAACCCTGGAAACAGGGCGATCAGGGTGTTTCCAGAATAAGCTGCGAAAAACTGCTTTGCACGATTTTTATCTTTTGGATTTTGAGCAGCTTCTTCAAAGATTTGCAAGAAAGATTTTTCTATGGAGTATCTTATTCTTTACCCTAAAAAACGGTTATCAAAAATCTTAAGGGATTTGCAAAATCTTTTTGAATAAAAAGAATATCCAATTTTTGGCAAGTGGATAAGGTAGTTGAGAAAAAACATGGGCTAGCTGCTAAAGAACACCGCCTTATGCACGCGGTTCAGGAAGTGTTTTTCAGCTCATGTCACCTTACCCCTTATAGCTAAAGGATTCTATTTTCTCTAGGATTTTAGTTTCCAAAAATTTCAGAAATAGTTTTTCCATCCCTTGTGGGTAAAGGATTCTATATTCTTCAGATTTTTTAGTTTCCAAAAATTTGATGAATTGTTTTCCAAGCACTATAAAAGGCGGCTTCTTACAATCTTGGAGACATCAGTTTTCAAAGAGAAAAAATCTGAGTTCATGAGCTAAAACGTTTGAAAAGAAAACCGAGCCTTGTGAGTGAATTAATTGAGCTTTCAAAGTTGGCATACTAGGACTTCATTGTACCCTATATTAGCTTAGTTGAGAAGCATTGTAATAGGGTGTTTTTTTCTTTACATTCTTCTTTCGCAAGAGTGAGTAGAGTGTGTGTCCAAATCAAGGGGATTTTGGACGTGGGGTAACTTGTCTTAGGGAAGACAGGTTACGTGTGTTACAAGTTGTAACAAGGTGTGTTACTATTGTAACGTGATTAGCCCGTTTAGTGAAGTGTTTAAATCCTACACGAGGTAGGTCGTGGTTTTTAACCTCAGTTGGGCTAGAGGTGTTTTCCACGTAAAAATCCTGTGTCCATTATTTCCGCATTCAATTTTGTTGGATTTTCGCTTCTGCTTATCTCAGAAACAACCTGTGCAAACAGGGTCTAAGACTGTTTGTCAGCAACTTGCGAAAATTGGACACCACAATTCACCCCCCTCTTGTGGTTGTGTACTCTTTAATTCAACATCTCCCTTGTTCTTCTCTGGAAATAACCTTAGGGTCATCACAGCCTATCTTGACCCCATAAGTGCACAACTAGCTCATTTCTAAGATGATATCAAAGTCTGACCAATCAAATTGAATCAGAACTCCAGGAAAACTATCTCACCAATAGTAATGGAAATAAATTTATAAGAGGTAGAACACTCAACTCTAAAGTCATTGGACAACTTGATTCCATAATTGGTTTCTACCTCCTTATTCTCAAAGTTCCCTTGCATGGTAGGAATATGAATGAATGAGTAGTAATTGAATCTACCGTACCAAATATGAAAACTTTCTTCTTGCTCAACATGTGATCCCTTCCTACAGTTGCATGCCTTGAAGGTGAGAATCCTTGTTTACAGTCTTCAGTCTTTAGGAACAGGCAACAATGTGTTGCTCTGACCACCACACCACATACATTTGTTAGTTCCCACTCGGCACTCAGGAGTGCTGTGTCTAATTTTTCCACAAATCTGCTCTAAGTGAAACCAAACCCTAAGAGCCGATTCTTAACAGTGCTCCACTAAATATTGGTTTCATCAGTTAGATAAAATGTTCCAATATTCACCATTTTATCCCCTGGAACTTCCATTATAGCGAAAATTTCCTCCACTCCTCGAATTCATTCTTAAGGTTCTACTATGTCATACTTTCCACTCTAGAGTTTTTTAGTCTAAATCGACTGAAGGCCTTTTTCCAAAGGGCAGTAACCCATCAAAATTTCTCGCTGACGCAATCCAAATGCATGGCAAAGATTTTAATTGTCAAACTTTAGCTTTATGTAAGTGATTTTCAATAGAAAACTGAGGTTGCATCAGCCAAAAGGTAGACACATTACGTTCCCCCTTACAATGGCTTCCACAAGTTTGATAATAACCAACCTTTATACAAAGCGTAGCTAAAATCTACCTTCTATTCAAGTGTGCTACAAAATTATCATCTATTGACATGGGTGCAACCCAATCATAATCCAGCTACTAGCACCAATTGGGCTGTTAAAAGAGAAAAAGGTGACCAGAACTGATGAAGATGTAACATGAGAGTGAATGACAATGCGATTTGATGGGGGGATGCCATGAAAATAAAAGATGAAGCTCCTGGTCAAAGTAAGGAGTATCCAACAGTTGATAATCTAACAAAGACAATGGTAGATGGTATATGTTACCCGAAGGTGCAGTGAAATATTTTCAAGAGTAATGCCTACTTCACATATGGAGGTGGGGTCAATGGACTGTGTATAAGGGTTTGGGCAATTTAAGCAAGCCTTGAATTGCATTGGATTGAAGCAAAATGTCTCTTTAAAGTATCATTGGTTTCTCCTATATGGAATAGTCTGTAGTCAATAGTTTCAAACTTATGTACCATAGAATAAGCCTCTCCGGAATCCTACAATTCAGGGGATACTACATCAAGAACCTCCTTATAGCTCGCCTAGACGAGATTCTTGGTTACAGAAGAAAATATCTACAATCAATGAGGCATATTGAAATAATTGCCACTTGGATTTGGGAAGCGCACAAAATGACACCCATATGATGAGGAAATATAAGCTCAAAATTGTATGTATCCACTAACTTGAACAGTCTGTACCATCAGACTTCTAGGCTAAATTTCATTAACCACTGGTCTCCAAATATGCTACAATATGGGTCCTTGGAAAGCTTACTTTTTGTACTTTGTCATAAACTAATAAAACACCTTTATCTAATGGAATGTATAGGCTGTAAGTGGACTAAACTCCGACCTTGTGCATTAGGATTCTGCCCAATTTGCAGACTTTGACTTGCCTAATAGTTTTAAATAACCAAATGACCTCTAATCCACTTGAAACTTGTTTCATGTGAAAGATATCTCCATAAACTTAAAGTTGGGATGGCGAACCCTTGCGTAAATCATATTGATCATGGATAAAAGTTACTTTAAGGTCGGTCCTTGTGCACTGATCAAAACTGCCAAGTTGATTGAACTTGTGTATTCCGCCCATACTTGGTTTTTCCTATGTATTTAACCTCAAAATGAGTTAAAGGCCCTTCTTAGGACACATTTGTAACAATCCCCAACCCTAAGGCTGCGAGTGTTAATGATTTTAAAATTTCTGGGGCGAAACGGATAGAGTTTCGCTTGCAAACTGACCAATTCCCAGGCTTAAAGCCTTACATCACATCATCTGCATCGAATAGAAGTATAAAAGGATACCAAATCAAGCTCAACGGCTATAAGCTAGAGACCACAACTCTACGAGCTACACGCCTGGAGTACAAGGGTTTACATCCCAAAAATAAACAATTCAAGCTAAAAGAATGGCATACCAATCATATGGGTGGCTTATATGACCATACATATCTAAATGCATTGGAACACCTTTAACTTGTTGTTAAAAAATCACCCTCGAATCTGATTCCTGAGATCAAACTATATACACATTGTATGGATCCATCTAAGAAAGAAGAATATACAATTAGAATATATGGGAGATCAGCAGACATTACTATTGTCACAAATCTCCAATGATATCATAATAATCTTCATTCCTCACTAACCAATTTTCTTAGTACCTTAACTCCATAATCCATATCCCATAAAGAAAATCGTAACCTGACTCTGATACCAAATCTGGAACGCCCCCAAATTAAACATGTATCATTGTTTATATTTTCCTTAATAAAATACTCAATTATAATCTAACAAATCCAATGATAGGGGCATTACCGCCGTCCAAAAGGACAAGTCTTGAAATATGAGTGCTATAAATGACACAGTTAAGCATAGCTTCAATCGTACGCCTTCACATATGATCAACCATTCACAACTATATTAACCAATGTAGGGTTTATAGACCATAAAAAAATAATTCACCATCTAATATCTACATCTCTATCTACTAAAGAATTCAAAATACAACTTTCAATTATGCATATACTGCATTATTTCTGATCCATCCAGATTTCCTTACTTCACTTATTCTCTTCAACTGATTTGCTGGGATGAGGGCAATTCTCTGAGCATTTGCCTAAAACAAAACATGAAAAATATTTCGAACTGTGAGCCGAAACTCAGTACGTGCATTCCTGTATTGATAAATGATCTCTAAATAAATGGTTTGGGCGGCCGCTTTATAATTCAATTTAAGTTAAAATAGAGAATAAGGTAAGCATAAAATTGCATTGGTAGTTATTATCTGATAGTGATCCTCTTGATACTGTTACGATCTATAAATAGGTGCACACCTGCCAAGACGATCAGGAACCTGGCCTGAAGCCGCGCGGGTAAATGAAGGGTGAATGCCCTATAGATGATAACTGACGGGCTCACTAATTAACTGATAAATCACTATGTAAACTAATTTATTGATGTACTTACCAAAACATGATAACGTTGATAACTACACTCTGATTGCTAAAGATACAGGCAATGGACGTACCTAAAGTCTTTAAAATGATATTTCACTTGATAATACTTATGCACAAAGGAAACGATAGACTAGACCCCTTTTCGGTTTAAGAGATGTCATTAGAGATAAATGTAGTCAGTAAACCATGTTTACTGACATAATTTATAACTTTAATGGAAATTGATTAATGAAAAAGACTTCCACAGTCCCAATAATTCAATGTAACGCAAGTTAAACCAAAATAATTTGAAAAATAAATTAGTTAGGGTTATTGAACTTAAAACATAACAATCTAATACAAAATGGACCAATTGGAATGGTTGAGCTGCTAATAAAAAGATTTTAATTGATATAAATGAAATATGAGCTGATATCTCTGAAATGGATAATAGAAAGTGTAATGCTTCTGAAACGGATAGTAGAATGTGCAATAATTTTGAAATAGATAATGGAAGGTTTAATGCTATGAAGGGTGTTATGAGGCTCATAAAGGCTCAAATAACCTCAATTTGATACGTTAAGTACTGATTTCTTTCTTCACACCATACCATTTAATGGTCTACATTAGAAAATCCACATCTTTCACTCCTGACCTCCAATTGAGATAAAAAACCCCAATATGAAAAGCTCATAATGTCCACTAAAACTCTTATTTATGACACAAAGCATGATTCACATAGTAAGGTCCCTAAAATTAGAGTAGAACACAAACATGCACAATTTTAATCCAATCTGCACAATCGTAGCAAAACGACCATAACTTTTTCCACAGAACTTGGATTAAGGAGATTCAAAAGGCATTTGAAAGATAGCTCATTGATATATCCACACACAAAAATTCACAATTTTTTATTGGCCCAATCAATACCCGTTTTTCCGTAAAGTCCCCTATTTAAATATGCTCCCAGTTTCGGTGTATTCTGCGCAGTCTTCAGTAAATTGGTCATAACTTTGTGCACACAACTCGGAATCAAGTAATTAAAAATCCCATTGAAAGCTAACATCCTGCTCTAGCTACTCACCAAAAATCACAATTTTTCCATGCCTCGTTTGTTACCAGTTTAATCCAAAACAGACCTCTGTTTTGGGTCTATTTCCAGCCCAAAATCACTTAGTTTCAATCTTTTCTTCACAAATCCACCCATTACAATCACTCTTTAACTCATCTAAATTATCATAAACATCTTGATATTCATTACCAATGCCAAAGAGCACAAAATCTCTTTTAAAACAATCAAACTTCATCATTACAACCTACACTTGCATGGACATGAACAACTTCAAGCATCACTTGCTTTCAAGCATAATCAACAACCAAAATGTCAAAACAACTCTTGATTCCATATAAACAACATGATCAATAATCAAAAACAAGAATCAAACTCTAAAGCATGATCAAATCAACAAGATAAAGTGAGGATATTACTCACTTGTGCTTGAATATGGAGGTGTGAATGATGTGTGAAGAGTGTGGGATTGTGGCTGGTAGTTGGGGGGTGTTGGAGGCAGCTGAGGGGTGGCTGCCTTGGTGGTTGCTGGTGGCATAAGGTGGCAGAATGGGCTGGCAGCAGGTGGCCGTAGGAGAGGAGAAGGAGGAGAAGAAAAGAGAACCTTGAGTTTGTGTTTTACTTGGATGAAAATTGCTCTTGAGTCACTTGCATATACTTGGTTGCAATTGAAGTGAAAATACATGGCAGAGGATCCACCACCCCAAAATAATATCTTTGCTAGTTACAATTAGGGATTAATGATGGTAATTAGCTTAACAAATGGATTAGGAAGTTGTTGGGCCAAAATTGGGCCCAATTGAGTTGTTCTTGAAATCAAAAAGTCCCGATGCGATAAAATATTTACGAAGCTCGAAATTAAATTTTTGTGATATTACGAAAATAATTTAATCTTTTAAATCATAATTATCGAGGCCTACTATCAATTTTTCCGAAATTTTCTAGTAAATGAAACTCGAATTGCAAAGTGCAGCTCAAAATGAATTCTCCCAGCCGGGATAATTAAATGAGGTAAATAGATGTGAAAAATGAATAACATCACTTAATTAAACAAATGAACATGATTTGGGATCAGACTATTATAGCATTCCCCCCTTAAAGAGTTTCGTCCTCGAAACTTATGAACTTTGTCAAAATGTGCAAGGTTATCTGAAGTAAGCGTGGGTACTTGACTTTCACCTGATCCTTAATTTCTCAAGTAAGTTTTGAGAAAGTATGATTTGCCCAGAGTAATTGGGTTAAGGATATTTGCTTGATATTTAACTGATGAATCCTGATATAATATCTGGACTGGGTACTCATGAAACATAAGACCCTCAATGATCGCAATGGGTTTGATTATGACAGTGTGATTAGGATATGGATTGTACTGCCGGAGTTGTGAGGTAAGGAATACGTTATGCACGTATTTGACTTATATAGGCAGACCTGGTAGACAAGCTATGGTATTCGACCTTTTAATGAACTGATATAGTCCAATAGATCTTGGCCTCAACTTAGTTCGCAGTTCAACCACCTTACACCCTTAATTGATGAAACTTTCTGAAAACCTTGTTATATAACTGAAATTTCAGGAAGTCCCTTCTTTTAGCAACATAGCGTTTCTGTCGGTTTCAATAAGATATTTTAAGGAATCTTCTGATAGGTGTCACCTTACTGAATGCTGGAGAAGATCTTTATGACCCATAAAATGATTTTGTTGTCAATGTCTACCGTCATTTTGTCCTGATGTTTCATGTAAGATGTTCTGCTGGTGCTATCAGCGTGTCGCCAGCTGGGAGTTCTATACTTTCTTCAAATGCAAATGTTGGTTGTAGGCCGTGAAGTACTATAGGCTCGAACTCAGAAGAGTTGGATCCATTGATATTTTATATGCTTGCCCATCCATTTTAGGATGATAAGAACTGCTAAAATTCCATCGAGTTCCAAAAGGCTCTTTGAAGTGCTTGCCCAAAGCAAGCTTGAAATCTCTAATCTCTATCAGACACTATATCTGAAGGAATTCCATGCTAAAGTCTGCTGTAATTGAATCTCCTTCTCAAGATTTTGCTTCATTCTTTGGAACTCAAGATCACTATCCTAATCTACTCTAATTTCCTCCACGAGGAAGGGCTGTAAGGTAGGTGCGTGCAATTGAACATTTGCCTTCCTGTGCGACACTAATTGAATGCCCAAGTCCTCAAGCTCTCTCAAGAGATTCAACTGACTGAGTAATCACTATAGTGCGCAAGAGATGTTGTGTCTTCCTATTCAGGGCATCTGGCACAATATTTCCAGTTCTTGGTTGACATTGGATGTCCAAATTGTAATCCTTAAGCAATTCTAATCAATGCCTTTGTCTCAGTTGGAGCTTCGTCTGAGTAAAGATATACTTTAGACTTTGATGATCAGTATAGGTTCTTGCATGGTATCCCATATAAGTAATGTCTCCAAATTTGTAGTTCAAAGGCTACAGCTGCTAACTCCAGATCATAGGTAGGAGAACTCTTGTCATAAGACTTGAATTGTTGGGAGGCATAAGCCATCAGTTTAACTTCTTGCTAACTTTGTAGTTTTCTTCACCAAATTGGTCAGGGAAGATAATAATTGGCAAATCCTTCCTGAAACTCAATAATTCCCTACTAAAACCCAACAAGTTTCTAGTCTCAATGCACTGGTGGGTCTTTAGTACTTTGTAACTGCTTTTGCCTTTTGCAAATTAACCTTAATCTCATCCTTGGAACCATAGGTTCCAAAGCTACCATTGCTTCTAACCAAAACTCATGCTTCTTGTATTTGCTATGTACTTGATGTTCCTTTAAGGTGTATAACACTGTCCTCAAATAAACAATATGCTCATCTTTATTCTTGGAGTATTTTAAGATATCTTTTATAAACACCACCACACTTGTCTAGGTATGATCTGAAACTCGATTCATAAGATCCATAAAGGTCGCGGGGCCATTGATTAAGCCAAAAGGCTTCACAATGAATTCATAGTGACCCAAACATGGTCCTTAGTGTGGTTTTGGTAATGTATTTAGATATAATGCTAAGTTAATGGTACCCTGACTTCAAATCAATCTTAGATCAGACTCCTGCTCCCTGCAGTTGATCAAATAAGTCATCTACTTGAGGAAATGGGTATTTGTTTTTTTAAGGTGATCTTGTTCCGCTCCCTGAAATCAATGCATAACCACAAGGTTTTATTCTTTTTCTTTACAAATAGAACTGGGCATCCCATTGAGGAACTTTTAGATGGTCCGATAAATACTTTCTGTAATAGCTCATCTAACTAAATCTTCAGTTTTCTAAGCTCTGTTAGCACCATACGATATAGGGCTTTGGAGATAGATTGGGTATTAGAGATTAATTCAATCTCACAATCAATTTCCCTTTGCGGAGCACTCCTGGTAATTCTTCAGGAAAACATTTCTGAATCCACTAACTATAGGAATATCATTTGCTTTTTTTTTTTTTTTTCCTTTCCTTCAGTTGAATGTTACTAGCATAATACTAATACAAAATATATCCTTGCCATAAGTGCTCATTGATTTTCATAGCAAAATTTAAAGGACAAGGTTCCCCCCCCTCTCTTTGACCATGAAACGTATTTCTCTCCCTTGTTCTTCTCTGGAAATAACCTTAGGGTCATCACAACCTATCTTGACCCCATAAATACACAACCAGCTCATTTCTAAGATGATATCAAAGTCTGACCAATCAAATTGAATCAGAACTCCAGGAAAACTATTTCACCAATAGTAATGGAAACAAATTTATAAGAGGTAGAACACTCAACTCTAAAGTCATTGGACAACTTGATTCCATAATTGGTTTCTGCCTCCTTATTCTCAAAGTTCACTTGCATGGAAGGAATATAAATGAATGAGTAGCAATTGAATCTACCGTACCAGATATGACAACTTTCTTCTTGCTCAACATGTGATCCCTTCCTACAGTTGCATGCCTTGAAGGTGAGAATCCTTGTTTACAGTCTTCAATCTTCAGGAACAGGCAACAATGTGTTGCTCTGACCACCGCACCACATACATTTATTAGTTCTCACTCGGCACTCAGGAGTGCTGTGGTTAATTTTTCCACAAATCTGCTCTAAGTGAAACCAAACCCTAAGAGCCCATTCTTAACAGTGCTCCACCAAATATTGGTTTCATCAGTTAGATAAAATGTTCCAATATTCACCATTTTATCCCCTGGAACCTCCATTACAGTGAAAATTTTCTCCACTCCTCGAATCCATTCTTAAGGTTCCACGATGTCATGCTTTCCACTCTAGAGTTTTTTATCTAAATCGACTGAAGGCCTTTTTCCAAAGGGTAGTAACCCATCAAAATTTCTCGCTGACACAATCCAAATGCATGGCAAAGATTTTAATTGTCAAACTTTAGCTTTATGCAAGTGATTTTTAATAGAAAACTGAGGTTGCATCAGCCAAAAGGTAGACACATTGCATTCCCCCTAGCAATGGCTTCCACAAGTTTGATAATAACCAACCTTTATACAAAGCGTAGCTAAAATCTACCTTCTATTAAAGTGTGCTATCATCTACTGACATGGGTGCAACCCAATCAGAATCCAGCTACTAGCAGCAATTGGGCTATTAAAAGAGAAAAAGGTGACCAGAACCGATGAAGATGTAACATGAGAGTAAATGACAATGCGATTTGATGGGGGGATGCCATGAAAACAAAAGATGAAGCCCCTGGTCAAAGTAAGGAGTATCTAACAGTTGATAATCCAACAAAGACAATGGTAGATGGTATATGTTACCCGAAGGTGCAGTGAAATATTTTCAAGAGTAATGCCTACTTCACAGATGGAGGTGGGGTCAATGGACTGTGTACAAGGGTTTGGGCAATTTAAGTAAGCCTTGAATTGCATTGGATTGAAGCAAAATGTCTCTTTAAAGTATCATTGGTTTCTCTTATATGGAATAGTCTGTAGTCAATGGTTTCAAATTTATGTACCATAGAATAAGCCTCTCTGAAATCCTATAATTCAGGAGATACTACATCAAGAACCTCCTTATAGCTCGCCTAGATGAGATTCTTGGTTACAGAAGAAAATATCTGCAATCAATGAGGCATATTAAAATAATTGCCACTTGGATTCGGGAAACGCACAAAATGACACCCATATGATAAGGAAATATAAGCACAAAATTGTATGTATCCACTGACTTGAACAGTCTGTACCATCAGACTTGTAGGCTAAATTTTATTAACCACTGGTCTCCAAATGTGCTACAATATGGGTCCTTGGAAAGCTTACTTTTTGTACTTTATCATAAACTAATAAAACACCTCTATCTGATGGAATGTATAGGCTGTAAGTGGACTAAACTCCGACCTTGTGCATTAGGATTCTGCCTAATTTGCAGACTTTGACTTGTCTAATAGTTTTGAATAACCAAATGACCTCTAATCCACTTGAAACTTGTTTCATGTGAAAGATATCTCCATAAACTTAAAGTTGGGATGGCGAACCCTTGCGTAAATCATATTGATCATGGACAAAAGTTACTTTAAGGTCGGTCCTTGTGCACTGATCAAAACTCTAAGTTGATTGAACTTGTGTATTCCGCCCATACTTGGTTTTCGCTATGCATTTAACCTCAAAATGAGTTGAAGGCCCTTCTTAGGACACATTTGTAACAACCCCCAACCCTAAGGCTGCGAGTGTTAATGATTCTGAAAATCTGGGGCGAAACGGACAGAGTTTCACTTGCAAACTGACCAATTCCCAGGCTTAAAGCCTTACATCACATCATCTGCATCGAATAGAAGTATAAAAGGATACCAAATCAAGCTCAATGGCTATAAGCCAGAGACCACAACTCTACGAGCTACACGCCCGGAGTATAAGGGTTTACATCCCAAAAATAAACAATTCAAGCTAAAAGAACGGCATACTAATCATATGGGTGGCTCATATGACCATACATATCTAAATGCATTGGAACACCTTTAACTTGTTGTTAAAAAATCACCCACGAATCTGATTCCTGAGATCAAACTATATACACATTGTATGGATCTATCTGAGAAAGAAGAATATACCATTAGAATATATGGGAGATCAGCAGACATTACTATTGTCACAAACCTCCAATGATATCATAATAATCTTCATTCCTCACTAACCAATTTTCTCAGTACCTTAACTCCATAATCCATATCCCATAAAAAAAATCACAACCTGGCTCTGATACCAAATCTGTAACACCCCCAAATTAAACATGTATCATTGTTTATATTCTCCTTAATAAAACACTCAATTATAATCTAATAAATCCAATGATAGGGGCATTACCGCCGTCCAAAAGTACAAGGCTTGAAATATGAGTGCTATAAATGACACAGTTAAGCATAGCTTCAATCATACACCTTCACATATGATCAACCATTCACAACTATATTAACCAATGTAGGGTTCATAGACCATAAGAAAATAATTTACCATCTAATATCTACATCTCCATCTACTGAAGAATTCAAAATACAACTTTCAATTATGCATATACTGCATTACTTCTGATCCATCCAGATTTCCTTACTTCACTTATTCTCTTCAACTGATTTGCTGGGATGAGGGCAATTCTCTGAGCATTTGCCTAAAACAAAACATGAAAAACATTTCAAACTGTAAGCCAAAGCTCAGTACGTGCATTCCTATATTGATAAATGATCTCTAAATAAGTGGTTTGGGCGGCCGCTTTGCAATTTAATTTAAGTTAAAACAGAGAATAAGATAAGCGTAAAACTGCGTTGCTAGTTATTATCTGATAGTGAACCTCTTGACACTGTTACGATTTATAGATAGGTGTACACCTGCCAAGCCGATCGGGAACCAGGCCTGAAGCCGCGCGGGTAAATGAAGGGCAAATGTCCTATAGATGATAACTGACAGGGTCACTAATTAACTGATAAATCACTATGTAAACTGATTTATTTATGTACTTACCAAAACATGATAACGTTGATAACTACACTCTGATTGCTAAAGATACAGGCAATGGATGCACCTAAAGTCTTTAAAATGATATTTCACTTGATAATACTTATGCACAATGGAAACGATAGACTAGGCCCCTTTTCTGTTTAAGAGATGTCATTAGAGATAAATGTAGTTAGCAAACCATGTTTACTGACATAATTTATAACTTTAATGGAAATTGATTAATGAAAAAGACTTCCACAGTCCCAATAATTCAATGTAACACAAGTTAAACCAAAATGATTTGAAAAATAAATCAGTTAGGGTTATTAAACTTAAACATAACAATCTAATACAAAATGGACCAATTGGAATGGTTGAGCTGCTAATAAAAAGATTTCAATTGATATAAATGAAATATGAGTTTCTGATATCTCTGAAATGGATAATAGAAAGTGCAATGCTTCTGAAACGGATAATAGAATGTGTAATAATTCTAAAATGGATAATGGAAGGTTTAATGCTATGAAGGGTGTTGTGAGGTTCATAAAGGCTCAAATAACCTCAGTTTGATACGTTAAGTACTGATTTCTTTCTTCACACCATACCGTTTCATAGTCTACATTAGAAAATCCACATCTTTCACTCCCGACCTCCAATTGAGATATAAAACCCCAATATGAAAAGCTCATAAGTCCACTAAAACTTTCATTTAGGACACAAAGCATGATTCACATAGTAAAGTTCCTAAAATTAGAGTAGAACACAAACATGCACAATTTTAATCCAATCTGCGCAGTCGTAGCAAAACGACCATAACTTTGTCCACAGAACTCGGATTAAGGAGATTCAAAATGCATTTGAAAGATAACTCATTGATATATCCACACACAAAAATTCACAATTTTTCAATGGCCCAATCAATACCAGCTTTTCCGTAAAGTCCCCTGTTCAAATATGCTCCCAGTTTCGGTGTATTCTGCGCAGTCTTCAGTAAATTGGTCATAACTTTGCGCACACAACTCAGAATCACGTAATTCAAAGTCCTCTTGAAAGCTAACATCCTGGTCTAGCTACTCACCAAAAATCACAATTTTTCCATGCCTCGTTTGTTATCAGTTTAATCCAAAACAGACCCCTATTTTGGGTCTGTTTCCAGCACAAAATCACTTAGTTTCAATCTTTTCTTCACAAATCCACCCATTACAATCACTCTTTAACTCATATAAATTATCATAAACATCTTGATATTCATTATCAATACCAAAGAGCACAAAATCGCTTTTAAAACAATCAAACTTCATCATTACAACCTACACTTGCATGAACATGAACAACTTCAAGCACCACTTGCTTTCAAGCACAATCGACAACCAAAATATCAAAACAACTCTTGATTCCATATAAACAACATGATCAATAATCAAAAACAAGAATCAAACTCCAAAGCATGATCAAATCAACAAGATAAAGTGAGGATATTACTCACTTGTGCTTGAATATAGAGGTGTGAATGATGTGTGAAGAGTGTGGGGTTGTGGCTGGTAGTTGGGGGGTGTTGGAGGCGGCTGAGGGGTGGCTGCCTTGGTGGTTGCTGGTGGCATAAGGTGGTAGAATGGGCTGGCAGCAGGTGGCCATAGGAGAGGAGAAGGAGGAGAAGAAAAGAGAACCTTGAGTTTGTGTTTTACTTGGATGAAAATTGCTCTTGAGTCACTTGCATATACTTGGTTGCAATTGAAGTGAAAATACATGGCTGAGGATTCACCACCCCAAAATAATATCTTTGCTAGTTACAATTAGGGATTAATGATAGTAATTAGCTTAACAAATGGATTAGGAAGTTGTTGGGCCAAAATTGGGCCCAATTGAGTTGTGCTTGAAATCAAAACATCCCGACGCGATAAAATATTTACGCAGCTCGAAATTAAATTTTTGTGATGTTACGAAAATAATTTAATCTTTTAAATCATAATTATCGAGGCCTACTATCAATTTTTCCGAAATTTTCTAGTAAATGAAACTCGAATTGCAAAGTGCGGCCCAAAATGAATTCTCCCAACCGGGATAATTAAATGAGGTAAATAGATATGAAAAATGAATAACATCACTTAATTAAATAAATGAACATGATTTGGGGTCGGACTATTACATATCCACACAATATAATAATTCATCAAATAGTATGCACTTTATAATATAGTAATATTAATAAGTCTTATATTCTACTTAAAATTATGAAACATTTTTTTCAATTTTAAATGAGTTTTACAATAGCAATGATAAGCCTATTTACATTATTAGTAAATAAATCTAACTATTGACAAAGAATACGTGATTTGGATTTAGTTACAATCTAATCTATTAAGTACTTCTACACCTACTGAATAGTATTGAATTATACTAAATTATATTAAATCATGTTAAATTGTGCTTACTTGTTCTAAATTTGCTTAATTGTGATGCATGATGATGATAGGTATTTACCATAAGTTAAAAAAAATGCCTTAGGTATTATAAATTTCGGCTGAAAAATGTTGATAGAATAAAAAAAATTAATTGAAATACCCTCGTAGAGAGAGAAACCTTACCAACTCCATTTGAAGTTTTATTGTGGGGCTTCTTAAGGTCAGCAAAAAAGAAGAAAAATAAGAGAGAGAAAGTTACTGCTCTTTCTTCTTCTTGTTATGTTTGCTTCCATTAGCAAACCCATAGCTCATCTTTGTTTCTCTGCTCTTTAGGTATTCTATATGGTTGTCAACATTGAATAATAGTGACGACAGTATTTAAAAATTAGTAGTTGTTTAGCTTAGGTTTTAATTGTTCATATTCTAACTGTTTTGGATATGAATTTCTTTAGGATTGGTTTAAATCAATTGTCCCATTTTATGTACAAGTCATTAAAAATTAAACCACCGCTTTAATCAATTACTTTTGAAATCGTATTATTTGAAACTTTATGTTAAAATAGATCGCCTTGCATTAATCCTTGGATTGATTTGATTCAGGTCACTTAATCTGCCTTAGTGGTTTAAGGTCAACTTTTAAAGAGTACTAAAGCAGTTAAGCTCCTTGCCGGTCTACCGATGATATGGGCCGAATACAATTAAAAAAAAATAAATAAGTGAAAGGAACAAACAAATTGTGAGGATTTATATTTTATCGTGCACGTGACTCCTAAGTCTCGGCTCTCAGGTAGAGTCCAAATCCAGAGAGGGCCGAAAAGGCCGAGGACGGCCCAATTGGCGGCAGAGACAAGAAGGACGTAGGTGGACCAATACGAAGCCAAGGCTCATGGGAAGGGAAGATGATCTTAAGCCCCATCATTGCGAGTGTGTCCCACAAGTGGGGTAAAGTGCACATGATGTGACGCCGAAACGTGTCATCTTTTAAGGGGGCATCCAAAATGCCAACTGGATGAGTCATTGCAAGAATTGTAGGATTGTCAAGATAAGATCCACAGCTCTTGCCATCAACTGTCGATTCAATGTTTGTGCTTTGTAGTCTAGAATCCTTAAAATTCCTCCTTTACCCCCAAATCTTTCAACATCTCTTGAATTTACATTTCATTTCAATTTAGCGTTCCTTAGGTTGCTAATCATCTGCTTATACTCCACCAACCGCGATGTGTAGATTGTCATATTTTGCAAGCTGCTATTTTGGGGTTGTTAAGAAGAAAAAAAGCCCAAAAAAATAATCAATAATAACATATCAGAAATCAACTTTAGGATTAATCACATTGGTTGATAAATCCCATCTTGTGTGCACTAATGAGTGATTCAATCTTTGCTATGTCCTATCTGACCGGTTTGAGACTAAGGTCTACCAAACATAACCGTTTTGACAATTAATTATGTTTGATGCTTTGTTTAGCCGATTTTTTGTGTTTGTGTTATTGACCTAAATTAATACCAATGTGTGGAGTAAATGAATATCCTATGGCAACAATAGAACAATTAAAAAGATAAAATTATACTATAATTATGGAGTTACATAGGATATTATAGTATGTGATTTCAATAAATAAATACTAATTTCTTGATACATTGTTGGATGCTCCCATTAGTTATTGTTGTTTATAAACAAAACAAATAAGTTTTTAATTTTTGTTTTAATTTTATTGGATTTTATAGAAGCTTGGTGGGATTATGGTGGAAATTATTTAATTTGATGAAAGATATTTGATGGTTGAAGGCTTTATAGGAGGAGAGACTAATTGGGAGAATGAGAAGTATTGTATTGCATTGCTTCAAGTGATCCTACAATGTGGTATTTATAGAGGGAGATTTGCCCTTACCCTCCAAAATTATATAAGATATTTCTAATTTTAATTTAATTCTCCTTATAAGTTTTTATCTTGATTTTTCTTATAAATTCTAGGACCTAGGTAGATATTCTAGTGTACAATTATAGATATTTCTACAATACACAATCTAGATAATTATCAAGACTTTTCTAAATTATTTGACACTAAGATTTTTTTAGATTATTTTATCACTCCCCCTAATCTAAAAAATTTTGAACTCCAAGCTGTTCCCTGAACTGGATGAATTTCTTCGTCGATATGACATTGGTAAAGATGTCTACTAGTTGATCCCCCATCTTACAAAATTGTAACTTGATCTCGCCCTCTTTGACTAGTTCTCTGATGATGTGATGTCGTATCTCTATATGTTTGGTCCGACTATGAAAAACTAGATTCTTTGTCATGGTGATAGCTGACATGTTGTCACAGAATATTGTTGTAGGTTCTTTGGTGTTGACTTGTAGATCACACTACTTCACATACTGCACTTGTTGCTGCTACATATTCTGCTTCTGCTGATGATAGTGCGACTGTAGCTTGCTTCCTTGAAGACCATGAGACGATCTTGGATCCTAGTTGAAATACATAACCACTTGTACTCTTCCTGCCATCGATGCATCCTGCCCAATTGCTGTCTGTGTATCCTGTGAGGTTGCAATCTTCATCGATCTTGTAGAGAACCCCAAAATTCTTCGTCCCTTTGACGTAGTGAAGTATTTTTTTGCTACTGTAAAATATGCCTTGCTAGGTTCACTCATGAACCTGGAGACAATGCTGACAGCATGAACAATATCTGGCCTTGTATGTGTGAGGTAGATAAGTGACCCCACAAGACTTTGATAAAGTGATGCATCAACTTTCTCTTGGCCACCATTCTTAGATAGTTTCTCATTGATGGCCATAGGTGTGGCCATGGGCTTACAGTCAACCATATTAAATTTCTTGAGTAAGTCATCTGCATACTTCTCTTGAGATAAGAAGATGCGACCTGGGCTTTGCTTTATTTGCATCCCAAGAATGTATTTCATTAGCCCTAGGTCTATCATTTCATACTCTGACATCATTGCTCTCTTGAACTCATTGAGCATCTTCATGGTGGTGCATGTATAGATGAGATCATCTACATAAAGGCACAAAATGAGGAAATTATTTGGCCCATGGGTTTTGATATAGAGAGATGGCTCACTTAGGCTTTTCATAAAGCCATTTTGTAAGTGATAACCATCTATCTTACTGTTCCATGCTCGGGGAGCTTGCTTGAGGCCATATAGAGCCTTGTGTAGATGATGAACTTTGTCTTTCTATCCTTTGATGATGTATCCTTGAGGTTGCTCCACATAGACTTCTTCTTCAAGCTCCCCATTAAGAAATGTTGATTTAACATCGAGCTGATAGACTGGCAGCTTTAGCTGTGCTGTGATGGCAAGAACCGTTCTAATGGTCTCCATGCGTACAACTGGAGCAAACATCTCATTGAAGTCGATCCCTGGTTGTTGTGAGTAGCTCTTAGCAATAAGTCAGGCTTTGTACTTTTGAATTAAGCCATCTTCATTATACTTTATCTTGTAGACCCACTTGAGATCGATAATATATTTATCTTCGGGCTTATCTGTAAGCTCCCACGTATCATTTTTCTTGATCATCTTGATTTCTTGGTCCATTGCTTCATTCCACTTCTCATCTTGAGCTGCTTCTTGAAAACTTTGTGGTTCACTTGCGAAAAAAGCGGTGATGGTATGGCCACATTGGTAGTCTTGGAGGGAGGTTGGAGGATGTCGGTCTCTTTGTGAGCGATGTCTTGGTTGAGGAAGGTTTGGAATTGGAGTTGTTGGGGGTGTATTTCTGGGAGATTGTGGGCTTGATGAAGGAGGTGAATTTGGCTCGGGTGTTTGAGTGTGTCCTCCTTCTTGAGATGAGGTTGGGAAAAGGTTTTGTGATGTTGGATATTGTGCAGAGTTGTCTTGCCAACTCCACTGTGCATCTTTATCGAATATGACATCTCTTGAGATGATGAGTTTCTTTGATTAGGGCTTATAAAGGTGATAGCCTTTTGACTCATTACTGTATCCAATGAAGATATATTTTTATCCTTTTTCAGCTAATTTCTCGTAATTTTCTTTCGGGATGTGGGCATAGGCAATACAACCAAAGATTCTCAAGTGCTCCACTTTGGGTTTCCTTTTGAACCACGCCTCATAGGGCATTTGATTTGGCACTGCTTTTATGGGGGATCGGTTAAGAATATACATTGCAGTATTTACAGCTTCGGCCCAAAAATATTTTGGTAAATTTTTGCTTTGTAGCATACTTCGGGCCATTTCTACAATTGTTCTATTTTTCCTTTTGGCAACACCATTTTGTTGAGGTGTTCGCTTCACTGTTAATTCTCTTTTGATGCCATGCTTCTTACAGAAGCTCATAAATTGCTCATCTATAAATTCTTCCCCACGGTCTGTTCTTAATATTTTCATATTATGCCCACATTGTTTTTAAACAAGAGCTTTGAATTCTCGAAATATGTAAATGCTTCTGATTTTTGCTCCAGGAAATATACCCAAATCATTTGGGTATAGTCATCAACAATTAGTAAGAAATATCTTTTCCCACTAATTGTGGGATTTCTAGGTGGGCTCCAAATATAAGCATGCACCAATTAAAGTGGGGCTTTGCCCTCCACGAGGCCTTTGGAAATGGTAATCTATGCATTTTTCTAAATATACAACCCTCACATATATTTTTGTTATCAATAATAAAGAGTAAACCAATTATCATTTCCTTTTATTTTAATACTTTAAGACTTTTATAATTTAAGTGTCCGAATTTTAAATGCCACAATTTAGTGCTCTCTAGTGTAGTAGTGAGAGCAACTTTGTGCTCTAGCGGCATCACCAAGGGAAATATCCTGTTAGGAGCCATAGTTACAAATGCAATTAATTGGCCATTTTTCTTATCATGTATGAGGCATCTATTTTCAACAAATTTCACCATATAGCCTCTTTGGAGCAATTGGCCCACACTTAATAGATTTTGAGCTAGGTCAGGAACATATAAGACATCTCGTCTAAATTTAATAGAGCCATTTTTAGCTCTTACTGCAATTGTCCCTTTGCCTGCAATGTCTTGGTGACTATCATTACCAAGAGTAATATGAGATTTTATATTTTCATCAAGGCTGACAAAAGAGTTTTTATTGCTAGTCATGTGGTTTGAACAACCACTGTCTAAGTACCAAACGTCAGATGACTCTTGTCGTGTGCTTAAATAAGAATAAAATACATTTTCAGCAGAGTTATGTTTTTTAGAAAACTTAGCTTCATTATTATTTTTCCGGTTTCTGCAATCTTTAAAATGATGAGTATGCCATGTACATTTTTTTCATTTAAACCGACAATCTTTAGTATTATGATTATTCTTTTTGCATAATCTGTAATATGAGCCGGTTTTATCATTTTCACGGCTGGCTTGATTTTCTCTCCCCTTACCATGGTAATTTGATGCCCCCCTTTTCTGATGGAAGTTTCAACCGTGGCCATTTTTATTTTCTCCATTGTAGGAGAATTTTAATTTAGTCTGAAAAGCTTGTTCTAGGGGCTGCTCAAAATATCTACGCATTCGGTCCTCATGAGCTTGTAGAGAATCCATTAATTGATTTAAAGTTAGCGTAGATAAATCTTTAGATTCTTCAATTGCAGCTACTATATGATCATATTTAGGAGGAAGGCTTCTTAAAACTTTTTGTACAATTTTTACATCTTCAACTGTGTCCCCATATGTTCTAATTTGATTTACTATATTAGAGACACGATTAAAGAATATTTCAATACTTTCACCTTCCATCATAAGTAAAGTTTCAAATTCTTTCCACAAGTTTTGAAGTTTAAAGGATATTACCTTTTTTTAGCCTTTATAAGCTTGCTCCAATATCTCCCAAGCCTGCTTAGCTGTCTCTGCAGCCATGATACAGGGAAATATGGATGGAGTGACTTCCAGTTGAATTAATGAGAGGGCATTACAATCCCTCCTTTGATTTTCTTCATATTGTTTTGCCTTATCTTCATTCCAAGATTTCTTTCCTTTAGAATCTTGGGGTGGGATTTTATATCCCTTTGCTATCACATCCCATAGCCCTTGTCCCTTTAGCAGAGTTCTTATTTGGGCACTCCATATTTGATAATTTTCACCATCAAATATGGGCACCCAATTATTTGGGACATAGTTAAAGGATGTATTTAGGCTAGTAGAGGCCATGGTATTTTTATGGAGTTAAAAGTTTAAAGATGGAGGATTTAAGAGTTGAGATATGAGTTATGCGGGGTTGAATCATTTGGATGTGAAGGAAAGGGAAGGCTTGGATTAAAAGTTGGCTCTGATACCACTGTTGGATTTTATAGAAATTTGGTGGGAATATGGTGGAAACGATTTAATTTGATGAAAGATGTTTGATGGTTGAAAGCTTTATAGGAGGAGAGACTAATTGGGAGAATGAGAAGTGTTGTATTGCATTGCTTCAAGTGATCCTACAATGTGGTATTTATAGAGGGAGATTTGCCCTCACCCTCCAAAATTATCTAAGATATTTCTAATTTTAATTTAATTCTCCTTATAAGTTTTTATCTAGATTTTTCTTATAGATTCTAGGACCTAGGTAGATATTCTAGTGTATAATTTTAGATATTTCTACAATACACAATCTAGATAATTATCAAGACTTTTCTAGATTATTTGACACTAAGATTTTTTTTTAGATTATTTTATCAAATTTCACGGTATAAAGAATGGCATAAAGGATTTGAAAATGACTACATATATTACCAAAAGATTTAAAAATGGGTGCCCACATCAACAAAGATGCATCTTCTTTTTTCGGGAAAGTCCTTTTTTAAGAACTCTATAGTTAAGCGCGCTTGTTGGGAGGAAAACTTAGAATGAATGATCTCTTGAGAAGTTTCCTAAGAAGCGTGTGAGTGGGGATGAAACATGCTGGAAAGACTTGTGATAATTTATGAGATAAAATAATAATTCTTGAAGTCGTTTCCAGTAGCTATCCGCGGCCTAGGAGAGGTCAGTGTTTACTAAAAATTTCGTGAAACCAATAATAATGCAAGCCAAACTTTTCTAAACTAATTGAATCGAACTAAATCATGAACACACTATTATTTTGCGACAATAATTTATTATATAAGTTATGGCATCATAATGATAAAAGACTATGGGGAGAAAAATCTAGTGACTTATTTATCCTTAATAGAAAGAATAGTTCTTTAAGTATGTTAGCCAAATGTGCATTTATGGTCTCGAAAAAGCTAAATGTGTACCTAAATGTTCTAGGACTTATGAAAGTATATATTATGACAACATCTCTGTTTTTTATTTAATTGTGAGAACATGTAGCTTATCTATGTTAGCAAGGTAAAATATACAATTATTCACAGTAACATCATTGAGTGGAGAACTATCCCATATGTGTTTTGACTGTATCAGAAAATGTTTTGGCTGATAATGTAATGTTATCATCCCCTCTATTTCTTCTAATCTCTTTACTAATGAATTATTTAAAACACAAGATATTTCCCTAACCCTAACACCTTATGCCAAATAATATTAACTTTTAAGTTGAAAATTGTGATCTACTTTTCACAATTACCATTAGAGAGTGTGGCATTGTTTACTGTTTGTGATAATGTTGTACTTTTGTTCTGTGTAAGATCTCTTAACTATTTTTTGGGGGGTTGTTACATCGACGTGATTAAAGTTGTTTGAGATCTTATTGTCAATATGTCTTATGGCTTCTTAGATATGGGCTTTAGCATGTGGATATTCTAGGGCCTATTCATTTTGAGCAGTTTAAGGTACTTATAAGCTGTAAGTACTCATAAACATTACAAATATATGTTTAGTGAGTGGCAAGGAGCAGTGTGAAATAGTTGTAACGGTTACAAATGGTAAACAATTGTCGAATGTTGAAATGCACATATTTCCAAGAAAATATAAGAATTGATGTAGGTAAGGGTCATATGTAATTATCTAGTAATAATTAGCAAAGATCTACCAATTGACTATTTGTTTTTTATAGGTGAGGTCTTGTTCACCAAGAAGAATTATTTGAATAGTGGATAGTTTTTAGTTTAGGCATTGGATGGTTATCTAAGTATTACATCGTCATTGAATTAAGCTATTAACATATACTTGCTTGTTCAAATGACTGAGGAAAATGTATTTTATCAACTGTTTGTTAGGTTAACTAATTACTGTTACTTTTTTTGAGATAAACAAGTTACTGTTGTTTTAAAACTAAATATTACTTAAGCTGCTAGTTTAAGTAGATTATTAACATGTACCATCGTCAATATTTAAACTTAATTGCAAAGTATTGGACTCAGCTTTTCATTAATACTCACAATAATTTAAGTTTAATTCCATATGGAAGTTACATTTCTCTATCTTTCTGGCACCAAACTCCTCCTTCTCTCTCTCCCCCTCTCTTCATCGCTTGCTCAACTACAGGCGACCACCGTCGGCTCCTACGATGGCGACGCACTACAAGGACTCGAGAAGAGAATTACAATTGTGTTTTCTCCGATGAACCCACGAGCAATATAGGGTCTCAATGTAAGTTAATCTTCTCCCAAAAATCAAATCTAGGGTCTATCATGTTGTGTAATCTCATTTCTTTGTTTAGACTGAATCAGGGGTGAGCAATGGACTAGGCTAGGTTAGACTAGGCCAATCCATCAACTAAACGGGTCGGGCTGGGCCCAACATATTTGCTAATGGGCCAGGTTGGATTATGAACCAATGATCCTAACCCACTCATTATCATCTACGGAGTGTTTTTGGTGAGTTAATTTTCCAACTGGTGTCTCTGTAATTTTCCAACCAAACTACACTAATCCAAATTTAAAGTTAAAAAATCCACAACCAAACTAATCCAAATTACAATAAGTTCAAATTCACAGTACGCTACCTATCCATTCCAAATTAAAGATGATAATTTCTAAACCAACTCCGCCAAGTGATAAAGTCTAAATTTGATCATGAAGTCATGGAATAGAAAGTCCTGCATTTGAATTTCATATGAAAAATTATTAGAGCATCATATAAGCCCGAATTTGTCCAACCCGAAAAAAATCGAGTACGGTCAAAAAATTTATGTTCGAATTTAAAATTCGGACAACCGGCCATGTCCGAATTTAAATGCGGGTCAGATTCGGGTTTGAGCATTCAGGCTCGGGTTTGAGCATTCGGGTTCAGGTTGTCCGAATTTTGAACCATTTCGGATTTGGATAAATTCGAACAATTGGACAATCAGGTTCGGACATCGGATAATTACATTTATGTGTAATTTTAGTCTAGATTCTTTATAAAATTTTTATAAAAATAACTTCGGACAACTAGTTCGGACACTAAAAAATTGAGTTCGGGATCGGTCACACATAAATTCGATCCGAATATCCTAAAATCATAATACAAATTCAGACATTCGAACAATTGGGTTCGGATATCGGACATTCGGGTCTAGGTCCGGGTCTGCCCTGTGTGTCCGGTTTGTAGTCCGGACAGGGTCTAGGTATGAGGTTTTTATCCAAATATTTGATTTGTTCGGACCCGAATTGACTCGAACCCGAATTTTTGTTAGCCCTAGTCAAGATGATGTGTAAGAATGACCACATTCTAACTATTAAGTTAGTGGTCGGGTCAAAAATTCTTAATGTAGTTAGTGTTTATGGACCTCAAACTGGTTTGGCAAATGATATAGAGAAACAATTTTGAGAAGATATGAATTTGGTTATTCAGATGGTAGCTCAGAGTGAGTAACTTTTTTTAGGATGTGACTTTTCTGGGTATATTGGGACGAAAGCAGATAAGCATGATACAACTCATGAACATTTTGGTTATAGGGAAAGAAATAATGGAGAGATTTCAATTCTGGACTATGTGATTTTATATGAATTGGTGATTGCAAACTCTTATTGCAAGGAGGAGGATCACTTGGTGACCTTTAAGAGTGATGATGCGAAAATTTAGATTGAATTCTTTTCAATTAGAGTGGACAATAGAAAGACATGTAAAGATTGTAAAGTGATGCCACAACACAGGTTATTGGTGATGGATGCGGAGATTAGAAGTTCAAAGAGGAAGAAGAGAACTATTGAGGATCATAGAGTTAGATGGTGGAATCTTACTAAAGGAACGCAACAAAATTATCGTAGAAGGCTAAGGCAGATAGGAGTTGGAAACAAGTAGAGGATGCTTACCAAATGTGGGAAGCAATGATAGAGTGCATTAGGGGGCAACTAAGGATATTTTAGGTTCATCTAGAGGAGCTGAAGACAAAATAAAAGGAGTTTGGTGGTGGAATGAGAAGGTAAAAGAGAAAGTAAAGCAAAAATAAGCAGCATATGTTGCTTTTATCAATAGTAGAATCCACGAAGAAAAAGAGGTGATTGAAGTTAGATATAAGTCTACAAAAAATGTAGCAAAGAGATGTCATCACTATAGCCAAGAATATAGTTAATGAAATATATCAAAAACTTAAGACCAAGGAAGGCAAAAAGGAGGTTTTTAAGCTAGCAAGGATTAGGGAAACGAAAACAAGAGATTTGGGTTATGTGAGGTGCATTAAGGATGACAACGATAAAGTCATAGTACAGGAAGCAAAATTAAAGGAAAGATGGAAAATGTACTTTTATAAACTTTTTAACGGGGGAATGATAGAGTACCCATAGAGAAGGGAACGAATGTCAGGTCAGAGGCAACATCACATACACTGCTATAGCCCTATTAGCGAAGAAGAGATTAAAGAGGCCCTCAAAAAGATGCCCAATGGAAAGGTCATGGCCCAGACCAAATTGCTGTGGAAGTGTAGAACTATTTAGATGAAGAGGGACTAAAATGTTTACCTGAGCTTTTTAATGTTATTCTTAAGACTTTGAAGATCCCTAGTGAACGAAGATTCAATACAATTAGCCCCTCGATAAGAACAAAGGAGACATTCAAAAGTACAACAATTATAGAGGCATTAAGCTGCTTAATCACACTATAAAACTAGAGAAAAGTATTATTGAGAGAAGCTCGAGGAAGGATATTTTCATTCCATTATCAGAGAACCAGTATGGTTTTATGTGAGAAAGATCAATAATGGAGGCAATCCACCTCCTTAAAAAGCTCATGGAACTGTATCAAGATAGGAAAAAAGATCTAAGACATGGTGTTCATAGAAATAAAGAAAACCTATGAGAGAGTATCGCGTGAAGTGTTATGGAGGTGCTTAGAGGAAAAAAGAGTGTTAGTTGGATATATCCAAATTATTAAGGATATGTGCAAGGGAGTAAAGGAGAATGTTCAGATGATAGGAGGTGACACTAATTACTTTTTAATTGATATTGGACTTCATTAGAGATCAACTTTAAGCCCATTTCTTTTTACTATTATTATGGACGAACTCACTAAAGAGATCCAAGATGAGGTACTATGGTGTATGTTATTTACAGATGATATTGTTCTTATTGATGAGACTAGGGATGGAGTTAACAACAAGTTGGAGCAGTTGAGGCATGCCCTAGAATCTAGGGGTTTTAAATTACGTAGATTTAAAAATGAATACTTGAGGTGTGGTTTTAATGGAGGGGAAGAGGGTAGTGCAGAAGTGACCATCGATACAATAGAAATACCAAGGTGGAGAACTTTAAATATTTGAGCTCGTTCCTTAAGAAAAAAGTGGATATTGACGAGGACATTAGCCACCGTATTAAAGTGGGATGACAAAAATATAAGAATGCATCAGAGATATTGTGTGATAAGAAGATTCATATAAAATTAATAGGTAGAGTTTATCGTATGGTAGTTAGACCAACAATATTGTATAGCTCCGAGTGCTGGTTAATAAAAAGGACCCAAGTCCAGATGTTGATGGTAATAGAGATGAGGATGATTCGGTATATGTGTGGGCATATGAGATTGCATTGAATAAGGAATGAGGTGATTAGAAATAAAATAAAAGTAACAACCATAGAAAATAAGATGAGAGAAATCAAACTTAGATGGTTTGATCATGTGGAGTGGAGTGTGGAAGCATCTGTGAGAAGATGTGAGATGATTTACCGGCCGAAATGTAGAAAAGACGAAGGATGGCCTAAGAAAAGTTGGGACAATGTGATTATATATAATTTGAAACTTTTATGGCTAATGGATGATGTGCCTTGAGATAGGAATTTGTGAAGGTTTAGGATTAAAGTTTCTGTTGGACGAACCTAATGAGATTAGGCCCGACGGCCACTTAAGTCGCCTAGGGCGACAACCCTTGCTACCCCCTAACCTATATAAAGGGGTTTAAGGGGGTTAGCCTTGGTAGATGCTATGACGCGAATATTATATCTCCCATATTCTCCTACTTCTCTCTCTTAGCCGAACCACCATCTATGGAGTTCTCGGATTTAGGACGTGAAACCCTAAAGCGACTCTAATAGCCACTTGGTATTGTTATTAGCGTGATTGGTATTCTTTATACGCGTGGACTATTACCAACAGTATATTTCCGCATCCAGGTTAGTCCTAATTTATTCCTGCAGTGGTATCAGAGCCGACCCGCGACCGTGAGCTGCGCCAGTGGATGGAGAGCCCATGGGCAGTCACCTAGCGAGGCAAAGATACTGGGTGTGGACCGCCGGTCAAGAGGACTCGTAAGTCGGTCGGTTAGTAAGGCACAACGAGGACGTTATGCGCTTCAAGTGGAAGTGATTGTAACACCCCGAGTGTGGCTTAAAAGGATTGAAGTGACTACTTATATCACCAAAGGTGCACCTTTCTTTTCGGAAAGCTCACTTTTAAGAACTCCACAGTTAAGCGTGCTTGCTGGGGAGCAATCTTGGGATGGGTAACCTCCTGGGAAGTTTCCCGGGCAGCGTGTGAGCGAGGACGAAGCACGCCGGAAAGACTTGTGATGATTTGTGGGGCCAGTCGTCGATCCTTCAAGCCATTATTGGTAAGACCTGTGACGAAGAGGGGTCGGGGATATATGCATCAACTTGACATTTTCTTGACCAAGTAACTTGTTACCAATCCATTGGGTTGAAGTTATATGAATTCGTTTCATATATATGATTAGTATGTATGACGTAAATTTGTTTTACTCGAACTCGATAAATATCTATGTGATATAAGGATCCCCTTGGTCGATAAATGAATATGTTTCATAAGTTATATTATATAAATATGTTTTATGACTATGTTTCATAATGCAAACACATGAGCAATTATGAATCAGTTAAATATTCTATCATTCTTGTAGTTACTTCTCTCTCTTGGCCGAACCACCATCTATGGAGTTCTCGGATTTAGGACGTGAAACCCTAAAGCGACTCTAATAGCCACTTGGTATTGTTATTGGCGTGATTGGTATTCTTTATACGCGTGGACTATTACCAACAGTATATTTCCGCATCCAGGTTAGTCCTAATTTATTCCTGCAGTGGTATCAGAGTCGACCCGCGACCGTGAGCTGCGCCAGTGGATGGAGAGCCCATGGGCAGTCACCTAGCGAGGCAAAGATACTGGGTGTGGACCGCCGGTCAAGAGGACTCGTAAGTCGGTCGGTTAGTAAGGCACAACGAGGACGTTATGCGCTTCAAGTGGGGGTGATTGTAACACCCTGAGTGTGGCCTAAAAGGATTGAAGTGACTACTTACATCACCAAAGGTGCACCTTTCTTTTCGGAAAGCTCACTTTTAAGAACTCCACAGTTAAGCGTGCTTACTGGGGAGCAATTTTGGGATGGATAACCTCCTGGGAAGTTTCCCGGGCAGCGTGTGAGCGAGGACGAAGCACGTCGGAAAGACTTGTGATGATTTGTGGGGCCAGTCCTCGATCCTTCAAGCCAGTATTGGTAAGACCTGTGACGAAGAGGGGTCGGGGATATATGCATCAACTTGACATTTTCTTGACCAAGTAACTTGTTACCAATCCATTGGGTTGAAGTTATATGAATTCGTTTCATATATATGATTAGTATGTATGACGTAAATTTGTTTTACTTGAACTCGATAAATATCTATGTGATATAAGGATCCCCTTGGTCGATAAATGAATATGTTTCATAAGTTATATTATATAAATATGTTTTATGACTATGTTTCATAATGCAAACACATGAGCAATTATGAATCAGTTAAATGTTCTATCATTCTTGTAGTTACTTCATGCTATTATTTGGATATATAAGATACTTGATCTTCTTATGGATTTGTTTCATAAATTTTAAGTTTGCAACATTATATAAATACGTTTTATATAATTTGCGATCTTTATTATGAACTTGTTTCATCTAAATTTTAATATCATATAGATCTGCTCTATGTATGATTAATTACGACTAATATTTGGATATATTTCATGTTACAAAGTATGTTGCGTTCGATTACATGGATACATTTCATGTCAATCACCAATTACTAGTATTATATAAATGTGTTTTATATATATGAACTACATGGGTTGTAGTAAACTTGCTAATTGTTTTAGCACTTTTTCCTTGCCCAAATTAATGAATGTAGATTCGTTTCATGTTACCTGCTAATTGTGTAATATAGCGGCATTTTATGAATTGGTTTCATGAAATTTAAATTCGTAATATTATAAATGTGTTTTATAATTTGCGAAGTAACATTTGAATAAGTTTCACATAATTATATAAATGTGTTTTATATATTGCTATTTGGGCATTTTATGAAATTCTTTTGTAACATGCTATTATTCAAATATGTTTAGCATTATAGATTCATTTTATTATATAAATGTGTTTTATATAATAATTTGAATTTCATGTTTGATATGTCATTGATAGAGTTCTAAATGACATATTAAACATTATATATAATGAGATAACTTCATGTAAATTTGGTTTACATAAGCTTGAATATCTTTGTGATATATCTGAAATGTTAATTTGGTTAACCATAATATTCTCCATAAATTATGTTTTATGGAAAATTGTGATAAATAAGTTATAAAAACTTCTAATTCATACTTGTATGAGATGATTATGAGCTTGGCGAAATTTTCGATTATACGACATGGATAATGGACTTTTTGGTAATTTATTTATTTGAAAATATGTCTAATATCCACTTTAAAGAATATATACCTTTTAGATATGGCAATAAGGTTGGTAATTTGTTTACCAATAAAAGAACTTGATAGCACTGACTATGATACATAATGTCAGAGGATTCAGTTTCTTCTGAATGAACGTGAAATGTTAGGACACTCATTAGGTTCTAGATCTTATAGGATGGCAAAGATGGTATTGTTAGTGAACAGTATTTAGAAAACTTTAAAAAAAAATTACCAAAAGTTGTTCGAGAATAGATCGATCAAGATGTTATACTTTGTCGTATTGCATCAATGTCCATCTAGTGGGGGAATTAAAAGTCATCCCACTGTTGAGTATGCGTGGGATTAGCTTAGCATCAGGTTTGTCCGGATCCATTCCCTCAAAAAGTTCTGGACCTAAGATTGGTATTGCGAAAGGGAAAAAGGTTAAGGAAATAAAGAGAAGCATATAGCACATGTAAGTGCTATGATTGTGGAAATTAGGAATCTTATGCTTAGGATTGTCCTAAGTCGATTAAGGTACCCCCTTCCACAGCCACTCCTGGATAATGTGTGCGCTCCCAAGCATTTG
This sequence comes from Carnegiea gigantea, assembly GCA_029747015.1. Classification (NCBI taxonomy): domain Eukaryota; kingdom Viridiplantae; phylum Streptophyta; class Magnoliopsida; order Caryophyllales; family Cactaceae; genus Carnegiea; species Carnegiea gigantea. The sequence goes on from JAKOGI010002087.1 coordinate 115,269, forward strand.
TTGCTAACTGGGATCCTTAGTGGATCGCAGATACGGGAGCAACCAAGCGCATAGTTCAGGAACGAGTTAATCCTTGTGAACTTTCACCACAACACAGTGGGTTCATAAATTGTCATTTTAGGTAACGACAATAGAAAAGATGTCCTTGAGTTAACGACAAATCATTCGAGGCTCCTTAAAGGGACTACGTTGTCTCCTCCCAATGCTCTCTATGCACCGAAGGTGCGATGTTTCCTTATGTCTTTTGTCCCTAAGGTTAGTTTTCTTTAATTTTCGTCTAGATGTCTTAGACATTATATGGCATGGTCATTTGTTTGGCCATGTCACATTAAACGGTGTTTTTAATAGACGAAATAGAACATCTTCCATCCTTGTCTCATTTTTGAAACTGTTTTAGAGGTGCTCGTTTTGACCATAAGGGTTAAGATAGAGTTAACTAGCCAAAGATGGCCTTTTAAGACCAACTCACTAGGCTTAAGGTGCAAAATATGAGTTATGCCGAGCTAGTAAAGCAATAGGAAATCTTTTTTATAAGATTTCGAGTCCATCAAATCCCTTAGCGTTTGTTCACTTTAGACATCTGCGGGTCCATGAATATGAAATCATATCATGGAGCTACATATATTTATGATATAGGTATATGTACCTACTATCCCACTGTTATTAAGTACTCAATGTGTTCATATACTTTATAGCGGTAGTAGAACTCAATCGGTATGAAATATTGAAACTCTTCGAACCAATTGAGATCATGAATATTTTCTTCGTGAAGCAATATCCCGCAATGTTGATTTTCTTAAGGATGAGTTTCTTAGCATTTGGTGCAATTGAAAAGGACCTAAATTTGTATACGTTACAATAAGAGCTTCAACCACCTCTCGGTGAGGGAGAGGATTTGAGTTCTCACTAAGTCACCGAGGATGGTACACATTCCTTACTTGGTAAGAATGGTGAAGGTTTGTCTGTCAAGGAGAATGAGATTCGTCCTCAATCTCCAATTATTGAGGAGAGTTATTCCTGAACATGCAGTTAGTCCTCATGTTCAGGATCCCACCTCCAATGGATAGTGGGAGTAATCTTCTCTTCTTAATCAGGATTTCATACCTCTTAGAGAAAGGGGGAGGGATTTCTTACCTAAGTAGACAAACAATGAAGGTCCCAGGATCCCAAGGACTAAGCATGGAAGAATTCCTCGACGTTTTTTTCAAATTGGAAAAGAAATATTCTTATATACTCCATCGAGAGATTAGGGATCTACCTTTTATCAAGAGGCGATTGGCTCACTAAATCACAAAAAGTGACTGGATGTCATAAGGGATGAGGTGGACTCACTGACAAGGTTTGAGAACTCGTTGAAACTCCACTCTGATGTAAATCTTCAAGATAAAACATCGGATGGATAGTTCAATTGATAAGTTCAGCCCCGGATACTCCTAGCCCTGGTTTCCCATTCGGACTTTGAGTTGTTTGAAATAGAGTAAAGATTGTTTTTCTCAAGGGTGATCTTGAGAAAGAGATTTATATGGACTAACCCATCGATTTTGTATCAAAGGGATAAAAGGACAATTTGTGTCATCTTAAAAGGTCCATATGTGATCTTAAGCAATCTTCCAGTTCTTGGTACTCCAGATTTCATAAAGCCATTTTGGCTTAAATGGTTTCAGAAGACCAGTATATATGTCGAAAGATCAACATGGGATTACGTTCCTTATGTTAATGACATATTGTTGACTAGGAACAACTTGGAGATGATTAAAACTACTAAAAGGTAGTCATTCCATGTCTTTAAGACGAAGGACACGGATGAAATTAGGTATGTCCTAGGAGTGGAAATAATTCAAAGTCGTCCCAAGAAGCATGCATCAAAGTATCTTAGAACGATTTTGGGTTTATAATTCCTAACCCATAGATACTCCAGTTAAGAAGGGTTCAACCTTGAGTCTTGCCCAATGCTTAAAACAGATGACAAAATAGAGATAATGAACAATGTTCTTAACCCTAGTATCATAGTAAGCTTAATGGAAGCCATGTTATGTACATGACCTGATATTGCTTTGCGGATAATTTGATGAGTCGTTGTCAAAATAATCCAAGACTTCCTTATTGACAAGTCATCAGGAGAATCGAATGCTATCTTCGTGGTATTGATAACTCAGCATTTTGCTATCAAGAAGCAGGCCTCAAGTTGAGAGGATGCTCAAATTTTGATTGGGGTGGTAACTCGGACGAGTCTAAGTTAACCTCAGGACATGTCTTCACCCTGAGTGGGAGAGCCATGTCATGGTGCAACAAAAAAGCACAGCTGCATAACAATATCAGCTATGGAGGTAGATTATGTATCTTGTACCATAAAGACAAAAAGCATTTTCATTGAGTATATATATATAGACTAATAAGGTGATTATGTTCCCTTAACTAAACCCATTCTTAGTGATGTGTCCAAAACTCATTGGTTGAGTCTTAGATTTCATAAGGTTTGGTATCTAGACATGCTCTGTTACATGATGGACACGTTTCTTTTATAGGCAAGATGCTCATTGTTGTACGTTAGGCATATTGAAATGTCACAAGTTTCTGATTGGCCTAGTCACACAGGCAATCACCCTGACGCTTGAGTAGCGGGTAGGATGAGATTGAATCATATTAGCACTAGGTGTGCAACATTGATTACTCACACTGGAAGTGTGTGAGTGGAATGAATATAGTCGCCTTAGTAAAACTAAGATGAGACTCGAGGGAGTCGAGTATGAAATAAGTTTTCATATTGAAGCCTTAAAAGCCGAATCTTGAGTGTCAAGACCAACATTCAGTATGTTGATCTAGTGGTTCAGGTTAGATTTTTGGGTGAAAATCTAGACTAATGATTCGCATGGCATAAAGAGTGACGAACCCAGCTAAGTGGGAGCTATGCCGTAACACACATCTCATACTGTGTATGCTTATAAAACGACCTATATGTGGGGTGACAATTGAATTCCCTATCACTTGTCATTGTGTGACCCTATGGACGATAACCCTTTGATTTAAAGCTATGATATTAAGTTGAAGCTTAATGATGCTACTTTAATGTGATTCTCAAGAACCACAATGTATACGGTTCAGCGAGAACATGTTAGAAAAGCAATTAAGCTAAGATAAGATTTCATGAGTATTTAAGGAAAAATCTATCCACTATCACCATATCAGCCCGAGCGATTATGTTGAGAACATAATCATATGATATATCAAGTATAAGGGATTAGAGATGCCACTGGTGATGTCTTGGGATATTTTTGGGGTATCGTATTTCATGAAAGTGTTATGTTAGTTGGATGGTAACTTAATATAACACTACTTGTTATTTTTGGTCGCACGTCCTATTCCTGATATGAAGCGTGAGGAGTTGTGATACATGGAGAATACGTGTTTTACGGCCTAAGTAGCCGAGTGGGAGCTGTTGGACGGGCCTAATGAGATTAGGCCCGACGACCACTTAAGTCGCCTGAGGCGACAACCCTTGCTACCCCCTAACCGATATAAAGGGGTTTAAGGAGGTTAGCCTTGGTAGACGCTATGACGCGAATATTATATCTCCCATATTCTCCTACTTCTCTCTCATGGCCGAACTACCATCTATCGAGTTCTCGAGTTTAGGACGTGAAACCCTAAAGCGACTCTAGTAGCCGCTTGGTATTGTTATTGACGTGATTGGTATTCTTTGTACGCGTGGATTATTACCGATAGTATATTTCCGCATCCAGGTTAGTCCTAATTTATTCCTACAGTTTCGAGCCATTAGATAGCTAGCTTCTTGGCACTCATTTGGCTTCTGAATTGTATGAGATATATGGTGTTGTGCTGGCTGTTATGCTTCTTCCGTTTGCCGTATTTTATATGCTAGTTGCAGCTGTGTTATTACTATCATTTGGTTTAGTTTTTTTTTTTGTCAATTCTGATTTTGACAAGTGATAGCTCCCTAGGATATACTTCTTTAAAAAAACCTACCCAATTTCAGTTTTTTACTTTTATTATTTATTTATTCATTAAACTGATAGGCTGAAATCCACGGTAAGAGCAAGCCAAACGCTAAGCGCGCGGGCTGAAACTCTGAGGTGGCGGGCGGGCCGGGGGCGCGGGGGCCTGCAGCATGAAGCCCGCGAGCCGAGGCCCAACGAGCGGCTCACCCCACGAGCCAGCCCGCAGCCCACTTTTATTTTTTTTGTTTTTGTATTTTAAAATTCTTATTTGTTTTTTTAGGGGTTTTCTTTTTTTGTTTTTCCTTTTTTCTGTTGGTTTTGTTTTTTAATTTTTATTTGTTTTTCTTTTAAAAAAATTATTGGTTTTTCTTTTTTTGGTTTTTTAAAAAGAGGTTGTAATTTTTTAAAAAAAATTGTTCAACTATTGTAATTTTTTGGTCAAATATTAACCAATGCTCATTTTTTTATTTATTTTCGAACTCTTGCAATTATTATGTGCATATTATTTATCCCCCCAAAAAAAACCCAAATAACCAACCAAAATTTAAAAAAAATAAACTAATTAAATATTGTTAAGTGTGGGATCAATTGGTATTATTTTATTTCGTGAGTCAAAGTGGTGAGCCTTTCATTAAAAAGAGTAAGGAGTGTAAATTAAAAAATTAGAGAGAGGGTTAATGTGGTGATTATAGGCCCCATTGATAAGCCAAAATATAGGCTCAGAATCAATTATTGTCTCGTAGCGAGTGAGTGACCATAAAAGCAAGACTCTAGAGTGACATTATAAACTGTACGGTTAATAAATTTCGAAAACTCTAACCCCACACATCCACAAATAGCAGCATTACTTTACTCATTGCCTATCAATGATAGAACACCCCAGTCCCCCACCACTCCAAAAACCGCTTCTTCTCAGATGCCGGTTCCAAAATTTCCCAAACCTAGATACCACTTTCCACCTACCCCGCTCCTCTGTAAATACTACCACCCTCAACACATGAACCCTCATCCAACCGAAAACCCGTCAAGCATACGAGCTCCCCAAATCGTTCTATTAACATTTTTCAAACCGGGTTTTGGTTCACTCGAACCGTTTTCCGGAACCATGAACCGGGTATGTATGGCAGCAACCGTAGCAGTAGCAAACGGGCACACAGATCAAGGGCACAGATTGAAATCCGGAGTCAAGACTTTTAGAACGGAGATGAAGAGACTTTTCTCCAGAAGCGAGTCGGCGGAGCTTCGGCCGATGGGAGCTTCTGTCGGTTCGGATCTGGCCCGGTTCTCCGGAGATGATTGCCGGGGATTGGCCGCCGATGAATCCCTCCGGCAAGTCATGTACATCAACTGTTGGGGTCAGGTCTGATGCTGGGGATAATCTAGTCCTTTTTATTTTGCAGTGGAGTTTTAGCTTTTAGTTGTAAAAATTGTGCATATTTTTGAATTGGGGAAGCCCAAATAAGGATGGGGATTTGAAGGGGATGGTGTGAATCCTGATGTGTGTATATGGGGTGTTACCTCCTTCTTCTTCTTCTTCTTTTTTTTTTTTAATTACCAAATCTGCATGTGAAAGAAGCTTCAAAGCTAACTTAATCAACAGATGGGGCATTCGGTTTGGCTATCCTGTGGGAAAACTTCCTTCGTGTGCCGCATTCGCTATACGTCGAGGCCTAAGTACTGCAAAAGTGCAAATTCGTGGCCTACTTGATCCGTTTCACCATATTAATTATCATAGGCTGTTGACTTGCTGCAGCTGACAAAATTGGTTCCGTGAGAGTAAACATACGAAGTATAAGCCATTTTTTGGAGAGCTTATTTAACAAAATAGACGGAAAAGCGGAGAATGTGATGAGGATTAAAATTAAAAGTCCAAATTGTGTGCAAGTCTAGTAGTAGGCAAAACGATACTGGATTTTCTGGTCATTATCTTCTTTTCCTATTTTTTTGGGTTTTTTTTGAGGGGAGGGGGAGGCGTTCACACCGCTGCTAGGACCTGAGCCTCCCCAGCGGTTGTCGTGCTAGGCAAAAAGCAAGGGAGAGAAAGTTGTGAGGCGAGGAATTGATTACAGCAACCGCCTCGTGGCTTGTGCCCAATGGCGTAGTTACCGTGGTATCAGGGGTATCAGCAGACACCCCTTGTTTGCTGTAGTTGATGTTGTGGGTTTGAATCCTCCCTCTTTTATTTTTGAAGTTTTCTTTTTATCAATTGTTTTTGATAACTTACGCCTTGTTATATAGTCAAATAAGTTAACCCCCGCCCTTCGTTTTATCATTTTTTTTAATAACTAATGCTTTGCTATATAGTCAAATAAGTAACCCCCGCCCCTTCGTATTCTCTAACCCTCTGCGCCCAGCCGCTGGCCACCCAAAACCCCAACCCCCCACTCACCTACACTCAGCCCAGGCATCAAAGCGCCGCCCACCAGTGATCGGCGACCAACCCCTCCTCAGTCACCTCCCGACCACCAGCGCACGGCCCACGAGCCTCACCTCCCTCTTCAAATTCGTGAGTTCTCCTCTAACTAATATTAGTTTAAATTGTTACTTAATTCTTTAATTTGTAGATTAATAAGTTTGTATTGTTTAATTTGTGAGTTTGTTTGTCAATTTCAATTTCAAATTTGTTTAATTTATGGATTTAATTTTAATTCTAGGTTAATTCTCAATTTGTGGATTAGTTTGTTTTATTGTTTAATTTGTGAGTTTGTTTGTCCATTTCAATTGCCAATTTGTTTAATTTATAGGTTTAATTTCAATTCTAGGTTAATTTTCAATTTGTAGATTAGTTTGTTATTATAGTTTAATTTGTGAGTTTGTTTGTCAATTTTAATTCTATATTTGTTTAATTTATATGTTTAATTTCAATTTTAGGTCTCGTCAAGGACAATTAGATTAAATGTACTGTGATCGTTATTTAATTTCAGTTTATGACTATTGTTGAATTTTATATTATGTACTATTAATTCCGACACCCCTCTCCGAATTTCCTGCCTTTGCCACTGGTTGTGACCTATGAGGAGGCTCATCCCTCTGAGCCAACTCGTGAGTTTTTATCTTGCTTTTTTTAAAAAAATGTTATTGGTTTTTTCTTTTTTTATTTTAAAACAGAAATTGTATGTTGTAAAGTAGATTTATGGGTATTATTTTATTTGGTGAACCAAAGTTGTGAGCTTTGCACTAGAGAGGAGGATTGTGAGTCAAACAATCGACTCACAAGCTGATGTGGCCGAGGTAGGTCCCATTGATGAGCCAAAAATTTGGCTCACCACTAGGAATGCTCTAAGGTCCGTGATTTGTTGTTCGTCAAAGACTTTAGGGATATTTGGTGGGAGAAAATAGAATCTAGAATCAAATATCAAGTTCCTGAGCGTTGGAGATGAGACTTGAACTCTGAACTAAAGTGTTTGGTGTACAATTATGGAATGAAATTATCTTCTCACCCTTCTACTTCACCCCAAAGAAAAAACCAAAAACAAAAAGCTCAGCACATTACTTCCGACAACTTTAGCCCAGCAACACCCTCCCCATAGTGTTTTTTGGTGACCTCCATTGTCTTCTCACCGCTCCCCTTTTCTTTGCTTTCAGCTCTTTTCTTTTCCAAATTAACCAAAGAAAAAAATTTTACAAAAATGAACCAGCACCTTTTGAACTAGCACCGCATTGAAAATTGGATCAAAAATCAAATCGAAAAATAAGATCGGTGGTTGGCGGTTGGCAAGTGATATTCCAGTGATGGTCGACAGTCCACGACAGTTTTTCTTCTTCAGAATTGAAGGATTAACTAGATCCAAAAGAAAAACAGAAAGGAAGGCGAAGAAGTAGCAGGAGGAGGCTTAAGCGATTCCGGCGATGGTGGGCGGCCGGCAACTGCCTACAACTAGTGACATCGCTTCTCTCTCCCTCTTTGCAATCAGAATTTCGGTGGGTTACAAAGAAGACAACGAATTTGCTATGGAGGATTCAGTTTTGTTCTATTTTTCTTTTTTGCTTAATTAAATAATCATCCTTTGGGGGTTGAAACTTGATACTGCTCCATGAGGAGGGGGTTTGTAAAGCTTGTCGAGAGCTACAAATTTAACCACTACTTCAGTTATTAAAACACGTTTTATAGTATAGGGAAGTAGGGATCGATCCACGAGGAAAGATTGTTGCAAAGAGGCTAGCTTAATCCTAAATGATTTCACTAATCCAATTTAATAGGTTTAATTTTAATAATTCTAGAATAATTAAAATCTAATGGATAAAAATCTGAAAAAATGCCCAATGATGCTCCTAAATATTCTAGATCATATTCTGGAAATATAATAGTAAAAAGATTCCCTAAATAATTTAGAAAAATAAAATCAGAATAATAACTGAAATTCCAATTAAAATTCAAAACAGCAATTAATAATCAGAGAAATAAATATTAAAATTATCAAACAGTAACCTAAAATATTATACTTCAGGTCTACGAGCTTATAAACTCTAAATTGTATCTACTTTATTTCAGAAAAATCAGATCAAAAAATTAGCACAGAATATTCAGCAGAATAATAAATCTAAATTAGAAATAAAATAATCAGCATAAATATAAATACGAAAATAATCAAGAAAATTACCCTAATTCTAGGACACAATTTTCTGGACTTAACAATACCTAATAGTCGTGAATTAAAATTAAAAATTGAAATTTTCAGAATTAATCACCTAAAAACCTGCACATATCACTTTCACAAAATAATTCTGAAAAATTATCAAATAACTTCCAAAAATCACGAAATTAAATATGGGCAGACCAGGACACTCTATAAACCCTAGGAACTTATAAAAATCGAAAAAGAACAAGAATAACTATTTTTAGTCTAATTTCTAAGAAACCGGTAATTAGATACTAAAACTGAATATAAATCAATCTAAAATTATAACCACTCTAAAAATCAAAATCTAAGCTATCTAAAATTACCTAGACACTCCTAAAAGACTATACTTTTGGGGGGGTTCGATTGAAATTATATTGAAGCTAATAAAAATAGAACAAACTAATCAAATTAACTTTAAGCAACAAATAATGATCAAAAGTTATCAAATTTATGAAGGATACTTAGTATAATCTCAATCCACCATGCAAATTAATATTTATCATCAATACACAAGTTAATTTCATTCATGAGTTAAACAGTAGAAGACATCCACTAGCGGTTCTTCCCCATTTTTCCTTAGGTTCTAGTTTACTTAGGTCCAGCTCTAATATAAACCCTACTAGTTTTGATAACCCTCACACCAGCGCAAGAATTTAATCAAACTAGAGCATTAAGAATTAGAAAAATATCATTTAACACTTTGTAACCAATTTACCAGCAAATCGATTTAACAAAGATCTAAAGCGATTACCTAATTAAAAGAGATGAGTTTGAGCCATCCATGATTAATTAGGGTGATACCTAAGCCTAAAAGATTATAACTTTTACGTATTATAATCTTCTAAACTATCAATCGAAATTGTATTTAATCAACTAGCATGCATTCTAATCGATTCAACACAAATTTCATAAACGATGAACGCTAAGCGCTAAAGAATCATGAATAGAAATCAACTAGGCATTAAAGCACAAAACTTGTTTCAAAATAATTAATTTAGCATGGCTTCAAGAAGATTATACTAAGCATAGGGAAATTACTCACACATATTAAAAATAAAATTACACAATTCATCCAAGTACTTCATGTTTAATAAATAACTAAACACAAAATAAAAAAAAAACAAAGCAAAAATAAAAAGAAACAAGAACAATACTACTTTGCTTGGTGGAAGATGATGATGTTGTTAGAAGATGATGATGAATGGTGATGAAAGGGGCGTGATGGAGGGGATGTAAGATGATGGTGAGTGAGGTTATGGCTAGGCGTGGGATGTGCGTGGAGGAGGAAGAAGATGGGGCTGCGTGGTCTATGGAGAGGGATGATGATGGGTATTAGGCGAGATGGAAGAAGGGTTAGGCATGTGATGAGGTATGAAGAAGAAGGATTGAGTATGGGGGATGAAAAGGGGTGGCAGCCGTGGGATATGGTGAAGAGTTGAGAGATGATTAATGTGATGGTGATGGTGATATATATAGGGAGAAAAGGAGGGGGATTAGGGTTAGTAATTAGGGTTTTCTTCTTCCTTAGATTTTTTCTCCTCCAAGACTTCTTGTTTTCTTCCAACTCTTGAAACCCTAGCCCAATTAAATAATTATGAAAATAATATCTTCCATAAATTATTTATTGGACCGTCTTTTCAGCAAATCGTGTAAAATCAGAGTTTCGACGTCTTGTCTTCTCATTTTTATTTTATTAATGCCTAACCTGAAAAATATATAAAATAAAGTAAATTAGATGTAATAATGTGTAACATACAGTCAAAATAATTAATAAAATGATGCATGATTTTTGGCTTAACAAATTCCCTTACAGTTAGACTTTGGACGTCCTCGTGCAAAGAAATCTTAGACTCGACCTAAAACTTACCCTTCTTTTTCTTATAAAATCATGCATATTTATAATATTCATACTAGGTCAGGGCTTGCTTAAGAAAAACAATGTTATTGAATCAATTAGTCTCTCCTTCAATAAGTGAATATCTGCTAGACATCCAACTATCCTTAGAGAGTTTATTCATCAACCTCACAGCATTTTCATAATGAAGTAATAAGATCAATAATTATCCATTTCTTTTTTGATTATGCATATACCAATCAAGAGGTCGAGAAAGAATTTAAGATGAAAAAATTTGGGCATGGTCTGGCTATAGAGACAATTGAACTAGGTAGAATAACTTCATTAAATTTTGTCCTAAACTTGCCTTGTATTTATTTTCCTCTTCTTCTTTTGTTCAAACTCCACTTGTGCACATATTCAAGGCCCATATAGGGTCTTAGAAATTAAACACTCCCTGTCTTCCACTCACCCGAATAGAGGTGCTGGAGCAAATAATTTATTCTCATCTTATTATTTCTTCATTTTATTGGCTCACTAGTATGGGAAGCAAGCTTTCCAGTGGCAGTATTGCCTCAAAGGGTAGCACCCAGTAGCGCATGCCTCAAAGGAGTACTTGTCATTCCCAATTTTGACTCTCTCTTTTTCTTTCTTTCTTTGTATAAAAAATAGACAAGTAAAATCATAATTTTAATGAATTATTCAACTAATTCAATAGTCTAGGAGATGGGCCAGGTCATTTGATTACCTTTGAATCGGATATATTACATGACCAAATAAGATGGATAATCAAGAGAGTTACTCATTAAAAAGATGTATGAGGATCAACTCAAACTTCTCTAAAGGATAACTATTATGCCTAGAAGTCTTCACTTATGAAAGAATAAACTGCAAAATAGCTAATAAAACAAAATTGTTTTCTAAACAAGCAATCCTAGTATAAACTCACATCATGCATTATTTATAAGAAAATTTTTTTTTTTTAAGAATAAAAACTGCAGGAATTAAATGCAGGATGCACCCCCCCACACTTAATTCATGCATTGTCCCTAATGCATGCAAACAGATAGAAATAATGAAAAATAAAAGCAAAATTAAATAGGTACTTCCCTAAAAACGTTGGGTTGCCTCCCAACCAGCGCCTTTGTTTATAGTCGTTGGCTCGACTTCATGAAACTCCTGGATCCTCTAGTTGGATCTCTTCCAATAATTCAGCATTAATCTGGTAACACACTTTTTGAAGCTCAGCATTATCAAGACTCTTAGTAAGCACAGTCAAAAATTCATCTTCGTTGGATAAATCATGAATATTTTGGGGCAACTCATCAATAACATCAAGTGCATATACGTAATTCACATTAGCAGGGAATCTCATGGCATCAAAAATATTAAATTTAACCACTTCACCATCAAATTCCATAGTTAATGTTCCTTCATGCACATCAATTTTAGTCCTAGCTGTTTTTAAAAATGGCCTGCCAAGCAAGATGGAAATATCATGACATGCATCACCCATGTTCATCACATAAAAATCAGCAGGAAACACAAGTTCATTCACTTGGACTAAGACATCCTCTAATAGTCCATGTGGGTAAGTACAGCTCCTATCAACTAACTGAAGCATTACGCCAGTTTTCTTTAATTCTCCTAGGTTTAGTTTGTCATAAACAGACCTAGGTATAACATTGATGGAGGCGCCCAAATCAAGCATAGTTTTATCAAAGCAAAGGTTTCCTATTTTACAGGGAATAGAAAACACACTAGGATCTTGACACTTAGGGGGGAGTTTTCTTTTAAAAACAGCAGACACATTTTCCCCCACACTTATCTTCTCATTACCAATGAGCTTCGTCTTGGCAGTGCATAATTTTTTTAAGAACTTAGCATACCGAGGCACCTATTTAATGGCATCAAGGGGAGGTATGTTAATTTCTACCTTCCTTAATGTCTCTAAGATCTCTTGGTTAGCCTCACTTACCTTAGATGCAGGGCTTTTAAATCTACTAGGGAAAGGTGGGATTGGCTTGTAAGGTTCTCTTTTCTTTTCTCCTAATTCCTTAGTAGTTTGATTAGACTCTGTATCTAATTCTGGTTCAGCCCTTTTAATTTCTTCATCAGGTTCTAATTCTCTACTTTTCTTAGGTTCTTTTAACTCTTTTCCATTCCTAAGTGTTATCACACTAACATTCTCCTTAGGGTTAGGGTAAGGCTGAGATGGTAACCTATTTTGCATTTGAGCCTGCAGGTTGCTAACTATGATATCAGTTGCAGTCTGTTTCTCTTGAACCTGCTTAAGAGTTGTCTCCAAAATCTGGAACCTATCATCCATCTTTTTGAGGACTTGTTCCAGTAGAAAGTTGGTCCTATCCTGGTTAGAAGGTTGATGAGAGGGTTGGTCAAAACCAGGTGAATTAGGCTTAGGGCCATACCTAAGGTTAGGATGGTCTCTCCATCCTTCATTATAAGTATTCGCATAGGGATCATATCTCCTTTGATCTTGGTTAGAATAAAGAGCATTAACATTACCTTCTTGTAGAGTAGGACATGCGTTAGTAGAATGTCCCTCTAGACAACAAATACCACATATTACTGCTTTTTGGATACCCCCAGTAACAATCTTATTTAACATAACAGTAATGTGAGATAACTGATTCTCTAGAGATAAACTAGAACCGATCTCATTTACCCTTTTAAGTTGTGAGTCCCTAACACCAAACTGCTGAGTATTTTGGGCCATTAAATTAAATAGATTTCTAGCATCAGCTGGTGTTTTATTAACCAGAGCCCCTCCACTAGCAGCATCAACCATATTGCGATCCATAGGAAGCAAACCCTCATAAAAATATTGAATCAATAGTTGTTCAGTTATTTGATGTTGGGGACAACTAGCACATAACTTATTAAATCTTTCCCAATACTCACAAAAAGTTTCCCCATTCATTTGTTTGATTCCACATATTTCTTTCCTAATAGATCCAATACGGGATGCAGGAAAAAACTTTTTTAGAAACGATTTATGCAATGCAGTCCATGTAGAAAAAGATCCAGCAGGCATATAATATAACCAGTCCTTAGCATTACCAAGCAAAGAAAAGAGAAAGGCCCTTAGTCTAATTTGATCCTCAGGAATTCCTTCAGGTACCATAGCAGAACAGGTAATGAGGAATTCACTAATGTATCTATAGGGGTCCTCTCCAGCTAACCCATAAAACTTAGGTAATAAATTAATAAATCCTAAGTTTAATTTCAAAGGTTTATCTAAAACAGCATAAGTGATGGACATTGGTTGAGTTTCTAAGTTAGGGGCAGCAAGTTCTCGAAGAGTATACATGCTTACCTCTTTAACCCTAAAACTTACTGGGTTGGACTGACTCTCTTTGTTTTCAGCTTTCAATACTTATTCCTTGTTCTCTCCAATTTCCTTACCACTCCTTAATTTCATACACTTCGGGAAATCTAAAAAGAATAAAATCAAAAAAAAAAAAAACTAGAGTTATAATAAAACAAATAAAAGTAGCAAAATAGAAGTAAACTAGCAATTTAATTTTCTTTCCCCGGCAACGGCGCCAAAATTTGTAAAGCTTGTCGAGAGCTACAAATTTAACCACTACTTCGGTTATTAAAACACTTTTTATAACATAGGGAAGTAGGGATCGATCCACGAGGAAAGATTGTTGTAAAGAGGTTAGCTTAATCCTAAATGATTTCACTAATCCAAGTTAATAGGTTTAATCTTAATAATTCTAGAATAATTAAAATCTAATGGATAAAAATCTGGAAAAAATGCCCAATGATGCTCCTAAATATTCTAGATCATATTCTGGAAATAAAATAGTAAAAAGATTCCCTAAATAATTTAGAAAAATAAAATCAGAATAATAACTGAAATTCTAATTAAAATTCAAAACAGCAATTAATAATCAGAGAAATAAATATTAAAATTATCAAACAGTAACCTAAAATATTATACTTCAGGTCTACGAGCTTATAAACTCTAAATTGTATCTACTTTATTTCAGAAAAATCAGATCAGAAAATTAGCACAGAATATTCAGCAGAATAATAAATCTAAATTAGAAATAAAATAATCAGCATAAATATAAATACGAAAATAATCAAGAAAATTACCTAATTCTAGGACATAATTTTCTGGACTTAACAATACCTAATAGTCGTGAATTAAAATTAAAAATCGAAATTTTTAGAATTAATCAGCTAAAAACCTGCACATATCACTTTCACAAAATAATTCTGAAATATTATCAAATAACTTCCAAAAATCACGAAATTAAATATGGGCAGACTAGGACACTCTATAAA